>OX381704.1:26419153-26626655 GCA_947462335.1 Harmothoe impar | reverse complement strand
TCACCCGTCCCCGCTGACATGGGACAATGAGATGCTAACTGAAAGGTTTGAAAGGGTGCTGCAATCTGATTGGATGATTCATTTTAACTACTGCTTTCTGATTGGTTGAGTCAAAGCTATCCATAATTCTGTCGAGGTGCATTAGTCTGGGCAGATATACATTGAACATCTAGTCTTCATTGTGTCTGCTTATAATGAAGCCAAAAGAGAGATATTCCTGTCGGGATTGTACAAAAACCTTCACTAAGAAGTACAGTCTCACACGACATGCTTCCATAATAGATGCTAGTAATCAGGAAGGCTGGATGTGTCCGGAAGGATGTGGCTATTCCACAGGTCGCCGATCAGACTTACTAAGGCATCTCAAGTACCGCCATAAGTCTACTCAAGTGGGGAAACACCAATGGGTAGAGGACAGCACGACCATACCCAAAGCATATCCCTTACCCAAAAACAAGGTCTCCACCTTTATCAGTCACAGGAGTAAAGAAAGCAAAGAAAAAGAAGACACGGTATCACAAGCAGAGCTTCAAGAAGCTCTAAAGAAACTGAGAGATGAAATGTATAGGGCATTTGCACTCACACCAGTGCAAGGACTCAGTGAACCATTGATGTCACCATTGCAATTACTGGACAATCCTTCTCCAAAGATTAGTACTGACCCAGAAGTGGAATCCATGAGAGGAGAAAATTACCTCAAAGGAGCTTACATCACCAGTGAAGAAAATGTCTATGAAGTGGAAGCTATTCTGAATCGGAGGATCATAGAACATGAGAACCGAAATAGGCAGGAGGTTTTAGTCAGCTGGCTAGGCTGGTCGGATCAATATAACACTTGGATACCAGAAGAGGAATTGATCTCAATCAGTCAAGGTGCTCAGATGGGTTCTGGACATAGAATAGTCTGGATAACTCACCTCTATGACAATAGGATGTGAACAATATCAAACACCTCTATTGATTCACTCATGAGTAAGTTTATGTAGGGGGATGGGTTATAAAGAACAAAGGAAGTAATACAATTGAAGGGATGACTCAGAGGTAATGAGATTATGTGGATGCATCACCATGATGACGTCAGTTAGTAATGCACCAACTGTGAGTGTATGCTAATGAGATGACTGCCTTGTGCAAACCGATTGGTTGAATGAATGTAAATACTTCACTCTGATTGGATGATATTTTAGTAGTAACACTGCTCCACATGGTTAAACAACCATGCATGAGTTCAAGAGTGATCAGTTGCTGTGTGCTAGACGCTGGATGCAAAGCAAATATATTTCAGTGATAGGATTCATTATCCACCATGCAAGAGATGACTCACACATTGCTGGATCAGGAGAGAAAATTGGATATATTGAACAGGACAGGCCATGATCTTGTGAGACGATTAAGTAAGTTTTATTCTTGAATTTAAAACTGTGTTTAATTTTATGGGAATATCCTTCAATGCTGTATAAAAGTATGTAATGTGTATGGTATTTTTAGGATGGTTTCTGAATTTGATCATTGGTTTGTTGTATGAGATTTCATGTGTAATCCAACTTTTGCAGTAATCAATCCCTACTTCATGGCACATCTAGTGGCGAAGAATGTTATCTCTCGATACCTGTCCTCTGACATCAATGTAAGTAGAAAGTGCTCTGTCATATTGCATAATTCTTTTGTAGACGAGTGATTTCACAAAGTTAGAATATAGTATGATTTAGTAGGCCTATCATCTATAATATGATAATGAATCTTTCATTGCATGACTATTTTGATGTTTTGATGGAGACATAATTTCTTCATTCCAGGCACCTCAACTGCCAAGTCAGAAGAGGTCTATGCTGCTACACCATCTGCACTCATTAAACATCGAGAAGTTCATCGAGTTTTGTATCTTTCTATATGATGTTCAAAGACGTAGCGATATCATACAAGAGCTGATGGGACTTAACATCAAGGACCTGAGAGATCAGAAAAGTCAATTCTTGCTCCAGCAGTGAAAGAAAACATTCAATGGATAAAGCCACTGAAATAATGACTTGGCATTACATGGATACTTGCAAAGAATATTCTCACTTTTGGCTGAGACTATAAAAATAGACTCATTATTACAATTGATTTTAAACAATAACAATGACAGAAAGAATCATATATAGGGAAATGATGATGATCAGATTCTATAGTGGTATCTATTGGAATTGCAGTTAAACTCATGAAAAGGTTGAAGAGCTTGGTTAGATTGAGTAGAGTTCTTTGAATCATTGTCAGACAACATGTATAAAGAGGAGTGGATAGACTTAGATTATATATTGGATAAAAAAAAACTGTTTGGAGGTGAAGTGATGACTGTTCCCTTCATCACATGTTATCAAATGGAGTTATTCCTGTTTTTCTTCTATCTGGATATCAATCTGCCAGAATTTAAGACTTTGCATCATGTCTATTAAGAGCTAAGACCTCATGTTTGAAGCTTATACATTATGTTAGACTACAATCCTCATTAGACGGGCTAGGATTACCGCAGGAAACATCATAATTTGATATCAATTAAAAATAGGATAAATTTGCCCATGACATCATGATGACTACTTAATTAGAATATGACTACATGTAAGAATCAAGAGTTGAATATAATGGGACAGTCCAGATTTGGGAAGGATTTCTCACTTCTTAACAGCTAAAACAGGTTGTGAACTCTGTTATCTGGAAATACAGATGTTCTGTTGGGGCATTAGATTTACTTAAAACAATGGTCAATGACAATTTGGAGGGACATGTTACTCCACCAGACTCTCTAAGTGCCTACAAAATGAGATGGTTCTGGAAAGGTGTGACTGGATTCGTGGGGACTTTAATATGAAAGTCTTCGATTGTGTATAATAGCCTTTGTATTGAGATCATGGCACTTTCTACCATCATGATTGGGGAGTAATGTAATTTGGATATTGTGCCCTGAAAATACATTTGTCCTGTATAATTTGCATGGTGTAATATAATTGATATTGTAATGTGATTGTTACATAGCTAGATGTATAGGGTGAGCAATTGTAATAAAATCCTATATGAATAGGAATGATGTCTTGTTATTATTCATATAGCCATGTGTAACAAAAACTCAATCTTAAACTCTCGTCCATTCCTCCTCATCAGAAAGCACAGCATATAAATGTCAAAAATAGGGTGATCCCTCAGAAATGTAGAGTGAGGCATTTCTGTCCAATGCAGAGAAGCACAAAGCACAAGCCCAACTCTACTCTACCCTCCCCTACCACTCCTTCACCAATGTGGAGGAGCACAAAGCATGGGATCCACTCCACTTTGTGCCCTCTGCTATGCGGAGGGTATATAAAACATGAGCCTCCCTCCCATCTGCCTTGACCGCATTGCTCTGCTGGGCAATGTGATGACAGGGGTTAGGTATACACTGTGTCATGCTCTCCTACTCTGATCAAAATCTCATAAAGGAGACCCTCGCCCTCAGTTATGACATATCAAGACTAGGTACTAACTTTCATAGATTTTCAGAAGTGTACACACTCGTTTACATGATATACTATATCTATTGAAATAGTTTAATGCATCATAAAAACCACTAACATATCCGCAATCTCTCTCCCTGCTATAGAATGTACTCCCAAGATAAACCATGTGTGATTCAGCAAAGTCATTCCACCCTCGCTTCTCTAATCTCCCATACACCAAGCTCACATATTTCAATGACCGATGGATACATACTCTACCCCATGGCACCTAACCTCTCAGATTGCTCTACTTCCTCCATAGCCTCAACCACGTGAGTGTAGGCTCAAATACTGTGTCAGCCTCTCCCTCTCTGATACACCTAGAATAAGCTGTGACAGTCCTGCTTCCACACCCCTGCTCTCCCCTAATCCACACACAATCTGACCCATACAATGCTCCTCCCCTCTCAGTAGTGATGTATGAATGACTGACACAAGCCATACTCTATATAGATACAGGAGGAAAGATGTACTATGGGGCACATGTAAATATTATGATATATGTATAGAATGGGCAGAGATCATCATGCAGGTACTTTCTTGATGACTTCTCAGGGTCTTCTCAACCTTCAATTACAGAGCATGTATGACATGTATAAGTAGCATGCATTCTACATTTACCATGCATATCTTTTATAAACCTGCTATCCCATCTCATAACATATCCACCACAATATCATACTGTAGGTCATAGCCCAACCATCTGTCATGTTCCGCCCAAACACATGACTCTACAGGGATGTAGGAATACCAGTCTCAGCTACAGTCCATCCGGAGCAACAGAGCCCTAGATCATGGTGCCAGCTCTCCTCTCTGAGGCATGGGAGTGAGGCCCACTCATGCACAAAGCACGAGCCTCAGGACATGGTGCTTTGTGCTCCTCCGCAATGCGGAGGAGCACATAGCATTGCGGAGGGGCACAAAAGCAGAGTGAGGCTTTGTCCTCCTCCGCAATTCCTCCGCAATGCGGAGGAGCACATAAGCAGAGTGAGGCTTTGTCCTCCTCCGCAATTCCTCAGCATTGCGGAGGGGCACAAAAGCAGAGTGAGGCTTTGTCCTCCTCCGCAATGCTGAGGAATTGCGGAGGAGGACAAAGCCTCACTCTGCTTTTGTGCTCCTCTGCAATGCGGAGGAATTGCGGAGGAGGACAAAAGCAGAGTGAGGCTTTGTGCTCCTCTGCAATGCTGAGGAGCACAAAGCACCATGTCCTGAGGCTCGTGCTTTGTGCATGAGTGGGCCTCACCTCCATGCCTCAGAGAGGAGAGCTGGCACCATGATCTAGGGCTCTGTTGCTCCGGATGGACTGTAGCTGAGACTGGTATTCCTACATCCCTGTAGAGTCATGTGTTTGGGCGGAACATGACAGATGGTTGGGCTATGACCTACAGTATGATATTGTGGTGGATATGTTATGAGATGGGATAGCAGGTTTATAAAAGATATGCATGGTAAATGTAGAATGCATGCTACTTATACATGTCATACATGCTCTGTAATTGAAGGTTGAGAAGACCCTGAGAAGTCATCAAGAAAGTACCTGCATGATGATCTCTGCCCATTCTATACATATATCATAATATTTACATGTGCCCCATAGTACATCTTTCCTCCTGTATCTATATAGAGTATGGCTTGTGTCAGTCATTCATACATCACTACTGAGAGGGGAGGAGCATTGTATGGGTCAGATTGTGTGTGGATTAGGGGAGAGCAGGGGTGTGGAAGCAGGACTGTCACAGCTTATTCTAGGTGTATCAGAGAGGGAGAGGCTGACACAGTATTTGAGCCTACACTCACGTGGTTGAGGCTATGGAGGAAGTAGAGCAATCTGAGAGGTTAGGTGCCATGGGGTAGAGTATGTATCCATCGGTCATTGAAATATGTGAGCTTGGTGTATGGGAGATTAGAGAAGCGAGGGTGGAATGACTTTGCTGAATCACACATGGTTTATCTTGGGAGTACATTCTATAGCAGGGAGAGAGATTGCGGATATGTTAGTGGTTTTTATGATGCATTAAACTATTTCAATAGATATAGTATATCATGTAAACGAGTGTGTACACTTCTGAAAATCTATGAAAGTTAGTACCTAGTCTTGATATGTCATAACTGAGGGCGAGGGTCTCCTTTATGAGATTTTGATCAGAGTAGGAGAGCATGACACAGTGTATACCTAACCCCTGTCATCACATTGCCCAGCAGAGCAATGCGGTCAAGGCAGATGGGAGGGAGGCTCATGTTTTATATACCCTCCGCATAGCAGAGGGCACAAAGTGGAGTGGATCCCATGCTTTGTGCTCCTCCACATTGGTGAAGGAGTGGTAGGGGAGGGTAGAGTAGAGTTGGGCTTGTGCTTTGTGCTTCTCTGCATTGGACAGAAATGCCTCACTCTACATTTCTGAGGGATCACCCTATTTTTGACATTTATATGCTGTGCTTTCTGATGAGGAGGAATGGACGAGAGTTTAAGATTGAGTTTTTGTTACACATGGCTATATGAATAATAACAAGACATCATTCCTATTCATATAGGATTTTATTACAATTGCTCACCCTATACATCTAGCTATGTAACAATCACATTACAATATCAATTATATTACACCATGCAAATTATACAGGACAAATGTATTTTCAGGGCACAATATCCAAATTACATTACTCCCCAATCATGATGGTAGAAAGTGCCATGATCTCAATACAAAGGCTATTATACACAATCGAAGACTTTCATATTAAAGTCCCCACGAATCCAGTCACACCTTTCCAGAACCATCTCATTTTGTAGGCACTTAGAGAGTCTGGTGGAGTAACATGTCCCTCCAAATTGTCATTGACCATTGTTTTAAGTAAATCTAATGCCCCAACAGAACATCTGTATTTCCAGATAACAGAGTTCACAACCTGTTTTAGCTGTTAAGAAGTGAGAAATCCTTCCCAAATCTGGACTGTCCCATTATATTCAACTCTTGATTCTTACATGTAGTCATATTCTAATTAAGTAGTCATCATGATGTCATGGGCAAATTTATCCTATTTTTAATTGATATCAAATTATGATGTTTCCTGCGGTAATCCTAGCCCGTCTAATGAGGATTGTAGTCTAACATAATGTATAAGCTTCAAACATGAGGTCTTAGCTCTTAATAGACATGATGCAAAGTCTTAAATTCTGGCAGATTGATATCCAGATAGAAGAAAAACAGGAATAACTCCATTTGATAACATGTGATGAAGGGAACAGTCATCACTTCACCTCCAAACAGTTTTTTTTTTATCCAATATATAATCTAAGTCTATCCACTCCTCTTTATACATGTTGTCTGACAATGATTCAAAGAACTCTACTCAATCTAACCAAGCTCTTCAACCTTTTCATGAGTTTAACTGCAATTCCAATAGATACCACTATAGAATCTGATCATCATCATTTCCCTATATATGATTCTTTCTGTCATTGTTATTGTTTAAAATCAATTGTAATAATGAGTCTATTTTTATAGTCTCAGCCAAAAGTGAGAATATTCTTTGCAAGTATCCATGTAATGCCAAGTCATTATTTCAGTGGCTTTATCCATTGAATGTTTTCTTTCACTGCTGGAGCAAGAATTGACTTTTCTGATCTCTCAGGTCCTTGATGTTAAGTCCCATCAGCTCTTGTATGATATCGCTACGTCTTTGAACATCATATAGAAAGATACAAAACTCGATGAACTTCTCGATGTTTAATGAGTGCAGATGGTGTAGCAGCATAGACCTCTTCTGACTTGGCAGTTGAGGTGCCTGGAATGAAGAAATTATGTCTCCATCAAAACATCAAAATAGTCATGCAATGAAAGATTCATTATCATATTATAGATGATAGGCCTACTAAATCATACTATATTCTAACTTTGTGAAATCACTCGTCTACAAAAGAATTATGCAATATGACAGAGCACTTTCTACTTACATTGATGTCAGAGGACAGGTATCGAGAGATAACATTCTTCGCCACTAGATGTGCCATGAAGTAGGGATTGATTACTGCAAAAGTTGGATTACACATGAAATCTCATACAACAAACCAATGATCAAATTCAGAAACCATCCTAAAAATACCATACACATTACATACTTTTATACAGCATTGAAGGATATTCCCATAAAATTAAACACAGTTTTAAATTCAAGAATAAAACTTACTTAATCGTCTCACAAGATCATGGCCTGTCCTGTTCAATATATCCAATTTTCTCTCCTGATCCAGCAATGTGTGAGTCATCTCTTGCATGGTGGATAATGAATCCTATCACTGAAATATATTTGCTTTGCATCCAGCGTCTAGCACACAGCAACTGATCACTCTTGAACTCATGCATGGTTGTTTAACCATGTGGAGCAGTGTTACTACTAAAATATCATCCAATCAGAGTGAAGTATTTACATTCATTCAACCAATCGGTTTGCACAAGGCAGTCATCTCATTAGCATACACTCACAGTTGGTGCATTACTAACTGACGTCATCATGGTGATGCATCCACATAATCTCATTACCTCTGAGTCATCCCTTCAATTGTATTACTTCCTTTGTTCTTTATAACCCATCCCCCTACATAAACTTACTCATGAGTGAATCAATAGAGGTGTTTGATATTGTTCACATCCTATTGTCATAGAGGTGAGTTATCCAGACTATTCTATGTCCAGAACCCATCTGAGCACCTTGACTGATTGAGATCAATTCCTCTTCTGGTATCCAAGTGTTATATTGATCCGACCAGCCTAGCCAGCTGACTAAAACCTCCTGCCTATTTCGGTTCTCATGTTCTATGATCCTCCGATTCAGAATAGCTTCCACTTCATAGACATTTTCTTCACTGGTGATGTAAGCTCCTTTGAGGTAATTTTCTCCTCTCATGGATTCCACTTCTGGGTCAGTACTAATCTTTGGAGAAGGATTGTCCAGTAATTGCAATGGTGACATCAATGGTTCACTGAGTCCTTGCACTGGTGTGAGTGCAAATGCCCTATACATTTCATCTCTCAGTTTCTTTAGAGCTTCTTGAAGCTCTGCTTGTGATACCGTGTCTTCTTTTTCTTTGCTTTCTTTACTCCTGTGACTGATAAAGGTGGAGACCTTGTTTTTGGGTAAGGGATATGCTTTGGGTATGGTCGTGCTGTCCTCTACCCATTGGTGTTTCCCCACTTGAGTAGACTTATGGCGGTACTTGAGATGCCTTAGTAAGTCTGATCGGCGACCTGTGGAATAGCCACATCCTTCCGGACACATCCAGCCTTCCTGATTACTAGCATCTATTATGGAAGCATGTCGTGTGAGACTGTACTTCTTAGTGAAGGTTTTTGTACAATCCCGACAGGAATATCTCTCTTTTGGCTTCATTATAAGCAGACACAATGAAGACTAGATGTTCAATGTATATCTGCCCAGACTAATGCACCTCGACAGAATTATGGATAGCTTTGACTCAACCAATCAGAAAGCAGTAGTTAAAATGAATCATCCAATCAGATTGCAGCACCCTTTCAAACCTTTCAGTTAGCATCTCATTGTCCCATGTCAGCGGGGACGGGTGACAGCATGACCTTGTTACCTTGGGGTCATACCTTAGATTGCACAACTTCCTTTGTTGTTAATTTCTCTATTAACTCACTTATTTCATCCCCAGTCTTATTGTAAATACTTATTAGAACTTCTCTCCTATGTATCCATCCCTGTCCAATTTACATACAAATCCATACCAAATTCACTCACACATCCATCCCTACAAGTCTTGTCAGCAAGTTAGTAGAGAAAACTGTACACATCACGACCCTTAGATATAACGTGAGAAAACGTCTTTCCAAGTCTGAAGGTGATTACGAATGCAAGAACTTTTTTTACTATGCTTCACCATTTTGATACCAGGCAACAGATCAAGAAGAGGTGTGACCAAGTGACCTGCATTCCACCTGCTAACCCCTCCAGTACGACTCTTATGGCAAAATTCCCTTTCTTTTCTAATTCTTCATTGATTCACTGAATTCATCCCTTATTTCATAATGTCTTGGTTTCCCCACCACAAGTCTTTCCCAGAACCAGAAATGCTATACTAATTATGTTTTACCTTTCCACTGACATGGCCAACTTCAACCCACAAAATGCATTATTTAATCTATATTTTCTAATCAAACTTTGCAAGGATGAACTGGAAAATACTTTAAAAATACATACAAAAGAAAAGTAACATCATCCAAATCATCCTTACATGTGCATATTCCATGTTTATGTAAGTCTCGTCCACAGATGCCATGCATGCCATGCTCTAAACCATACCTACTTACCTTCCTCTCTATTAACCTACTTCTCTCTATATGCCTATGCTTACCTCTCTATCTGCCTACCTCTATCTGCTTGCCCTGGTATCTACACACCACTATTTGACAACCTCTTTTTCTGCCTACATATTTCTCTATTTGCCTATCCCTCTATTTGCCTATCTATTTACATGTTCACATTTCTGTCTGCACTCTAACAGCGTACCTTCCTATCTACCTGCCCCTTTAAATATGCTCACTTAAATAGCTGTCAGCCCACCTCTCTCCCTAACTGTCATTCTATTTATCTACCTTTTTATTCATCTATCTGCTTAAATCAATATCTGCATTCCTCTGCCCCCTTCTTGCACTGCCTAACTTTCTATTTGCCTAACTCACTATTTGCCTACCTCTCTGTCTGCCTACCACACTCTCTGCCTGCCTACCTCTCTATTTGCCAAACTTTCTATCTGGATATCCATCTTTCTGCTGACCTCTCTATTTGTTTAGACATCTAACGTGCTACTTCTGTAAGTGGCTGCTTAGCAATCAACTTAGCTCTCTATCTAGCATGCTGTTGGTTTAGTCTTCTTTCACATGACTATAACCTGCAAACAGCATTCCAACATGTCACCTGCTACAAACAGTCCAAACTACATGCATATTAACATACTTCCCGCCGAAACTCAACTGTCAGCAGTTCAAGTAGGTGCATTGGTTGTTTTATCCCATTGTTTGTACTTACCACCAGACTGAACACCCACCACTGGGGCAAAGGTTTTCATCCAAGATAGATTATATATGCTTGAGGTAACTTGATATAAGTGGATGAAACACACACATAAATTTTATGTGAGCTTCTATCATTAGTATTGGTAATGCTTTGTAATATTCAGACATGAATAGTATCTACATATTGCAATTAAAGCAGAAAAAAAAGGACAAAGTGATGTAGCAATAGAACAAACATGCCCACAGCCACACTTAACCTATACAAATACAACACATTTATGTTGCATTTATAATCCATTAGACAGTCAATGCATAATTACCCACAATGAATTACCTATTGTCTACAAATATAAACAAAAGGAATAGAAAACATAAAGTTGTCTACAACTGAAGTGCACTATGATTGACCCTGGAGTGGCCTTTAATTGGCCATAAAGTCATACTCATAGTGGTGTATATTACTGAGCAACCAATCAAAGAGTCCTTATAATACTGTCTAGACCAACCAACAGAGATGGGCTGAGTATGTCCGGGTAAATTTTGGGTCCCTTGTAACATTACAGTCTATTTATTTATTTCAGGTTTAAATGATAAATGATGCACATGTGATAGAATGAATGTGAGCATTTCATTAATTTATATCAATACTAGTGATAGGAGGGCACATAAAATCATGCTGGTCTTTTCTTTTAAGGGTATATATATATATATATATATATATATATATATATATATATATATATATATATATACATCAGCAGTTTGTTAAGAGAATGCCAGATGGTGTAGGCTTCAATGCTCAGGAGTGGTCATCTGCAGGAAATTACAGTACATGGTGCATTCCTGTAGATATGCACATGTGACCCGACAGGGAAATTTATGTGACCACTAACATAGACATGTCACTAATAACTTTCAAATCCAAACACCTTGACTGCTTTAGGTGAATTTTCTACCAGTCATGTATAAGTATCAATGATCCACATTGTTAGTAGTAAGTGTAAGTGATGTATGACCCCACTTGCAATATTCTAGTAATTCTAAAGTTTGGATTACCTGTCTGCATATCCACCTCTCTTTGTACTCTATTTACCTCTATGGGTAGCTATATGTTGGTAGATCTCTGTCAGCTTACTTCTCTATATGTCTGCCTCCCTAGTTGCCTACCTCTCTATCTCTCTATTGCTCTGCTTACTGCTCTATCCCACTACTTCTCTATCTGTCTACCTTCCCATCTGCATACCTCCCTATCTGCCCACCTCCCTCCATCTTTCTCTACCTAACCCTGTGGCTGCTTAACTCTCTTTTTTTACTCCCCTCTCAGGGGCTTACCTCTTTGTCTGTCTACCTCCCTCCCACACTGTCTGCTTCCTTCTTCATATTCCTACTTGCCTATTCTTCTGCTTACCTCTCTATATTACTATGTGCCTACCTCTCTATCTACTTACCTCCCTCCGTCTGTATCTACCAACCCTTCTAGCTCCTTATCTCTCTATATTGATACCTCCCCATCTGCCATCTGCTATATCTATGTATATAGACAAAGGTGCACGAGTTTCTGGTCTTTTGGAGGGTTATTTCACGAGTTGACCCTCGGGCCGTATTTCACAAGGCCGCAGGCCGAGTGAAATGCGGTCCGAGGGTCAACAAGTGAAATAACCCTTCAAAAGACCAGAAACGAGTGTGCCTTTGTGTTTATTTTTTACTTTTTTTCGATTCAAATTAAAGTATTAGGGCCTACAGGGGGGTGGGGGGCTGAAATGACAATTTTCTACATCGTTCAAAATGTAAACAAACTGCTATGTTGATGACGTCATAGGGTCGTGTAATGCGGCCATGGGTTATTTAACAGGGGGTGTGTAATACGGCCTTCCTTGGTTAAGTCAATGGCACTGCTGTATTCCATAAAAAATAAATCTAAATATCAAAACAGACTACCTCCCTACCTACTACCTGCCTACGGCTCTCTATGTTTATATGTTAACCTCTCTATCTGATTGTTTCCCCATCTACCTAGATTATTATCTAACTACTTCCTACGTCTCTATCGGCCTACCTCTCTAACAGCTTACATTTCTTGTCTGCCTTCTTATCTACTGCTCTTTATGTCTTGACCTGTATGCCTACTTGTCTTCCTGTCTATTCTCATACCTGTCTATCTATATGCTTCTTTATCTGCCTACCTACTTTCTGCCTTCTTATCTGTCTAGTTCTCTATTTGTCTGTCAGGCAATTTTTTAACCTTTTTATTCACATCCCTCCCCATCTGTCTCATTTCTCTATCTGCATACCCGTCTATGTACTTAGGTCTATTTCTGCCTACCTCTCTATCTGCTTTAACTCTTATCTACCTACCTGTCTCTGCCTACCTTTCTACTTGTCTACCCCTCTATCTGCTTAAATATCTGTTTATTTGCCTACCTACCTATTAAAATACCTTTCTAACTGCTTACCTCTCTTTTTGCCTAGCTCTCTGTTTGCCTACCTCTCTGTTTTCCTACTTCTCTTTCTCCTCCTACCCCTCTATTTACCACTGTTTCTACTTATTTTTTTATGAACACCTCTCTTTTTCCTACCTCTCCTTCTGCATCCCTCTGTTTACAGAGTTCTATATTTGTCAATTTATCAAACAATCTAGCTCTTCATCTATCTATGACTTTATCTGCCTAGCTCTCTGCTTACTTAGCAGTCTGTTGAATTAGTCCTCTTTAAGCCTTTAAGGACAGTCAGAATCAATATAGTCAGCTGTGAAGACTAGTATTCAGGCAAGGATTTGCTGAATCACATAGAGTCATGGTAGTTGATGCTAGGCCTGCCATGACATCCACTTTAGTTGTTGCTCATTCACAAAGGGTCAACATGACTAGAGCCGGTCAACAGCATTCAAACTTGTTACCTGCTACACATACTTCAAATTACATGCATGTCAACTGATTTCCCACCAAAACTAAACTGACTACAGGTCAACTCGGTGCATTTGTTGTCTGCCCATTGTTTGAGTAATCCACCAGACAAAACCACAGTCACTTGGCAATGTGGCCTTAGTTTATGTGCCATAGAAAAGAGTAATGTTTACTTCAATACTTGACTAAATAGAATTCTATTCACCTACCCCAGTAAACAAATAACGTTATACACCATTTTATAGCGTTATATAACGTTATTTGTCAACGTTTTTCTAAGGCTCTTTAGTATGACATAACGTTATGTAAAGTTTAAAACGTTATTTTGACTTAAAATAAAGGTTTTTTTTTTGTTAGCTGAGACATTATTGTTTTGCAATGTGAACATACTTCTGACCAAAGCTGAACCCAGCACCAGAGGAAGTCATTGTGGATGTTCCACTGTAGACAACATTATCATACAGTAGATCCTTAATTACTCCCATAATAAAATTCCCATTAACTCAATAATGTCCCATACATACATACCTGCACATAAGGCACAATGCCACAAAAATAATAGATCTTTAACTACTCTTCTAACTAGACTCAAATCAACTTTAAATCTCACATACATTATATATCTACACATAAGGCATAATATCACAAAGAATTTGATAACTATTTTCAACCCAATTCAATCCTACCTCTTCCTTTAACATTTAAGCATTCACTGACACCAGCTGAATGTCATTGAGAAATCGTTCTATATCCACCTTCAAGCAACACCATTCAGATTTTAATATTTATCAACTATTATTGCATATACAGACACTTTAACTTGCCCTCAACACATAGATGTAGGGATCAAATCATATTCACAGTGTTTATATGTAAACCATTCCTTTCACTAAACTATGACAGCATGTCAAGTGATGACTCCCCAAAACTGAACCAACTACAGGTCAACTAGGTGCATTTGTTGTCTGCCCATTGTTTGAATAATCCACAAGAGATGACAACAGTCACTTGGCACTGTCACCTTAGTTTATGTACCATAGAAAAGAGTAACATATACCTCATCTTCAAAAAGTAGCTAGTTTTGCAAGCCACATGTAAGCAAACAGACTTCCTGCCAAAATACAACTGAAGACAGGTCACCAGGTCACACCATTCAAATGGAATGTAGGTCAACTGCTCTAACCCAATGTAGGTCAGCAGGTTTGGGTGCTGGTACCCAGCATTAGAGACGGCTGTCTTGGATGTTCCACCATATACAACAGTATCATACACTAAATCCATAATTACTTCCTAGACCATTTGTGTACAGGCAAGGGAAAAGGGTACTCCAAGGAAAAAGCCAATTTTAAAATTTATGTCATACCCTTTCCAATGAGAGGATGTCCATTCTAGTTTTTGAGAAATGGCTTCATGAATATGTGTTGGCATTACCCCATCCAAAATCCCAATAAGCTCCTAGTCTTATACTTCCCAAGTTATCCCTATTTAATTAGCATAATTATGATCGTTACAAATTTATGATACATTTTCATTCTTTAGGTCATAAAATTTGATCTAGAAATGATAATTTTATTCTGGTTTGACCGTAGCAATCCTCATGAATCAACCTATTAATGGGGATCTTTTTTTCTTCTATTTGGAATAACTATCTTGTTTCCATGGCAACACATATCAACAAAGGCACCTATTTAGGCTTCAAAACATTCTTTTTACATTCCAAATGTGGCAGCTTTTAAACAGAAATGGAACATTTAGTGTAATCCTATGGAATTCTTCAGATAAAAGTACCCTAAAGCAAATTTTAGCCTGTTTCTTTCATAAAAGGCCATAGTGGCGCCCCCTTAGTGGCTAAAACCGGAACTAATCCCGCGGGGACTATCCTTTCTGCTTGGCTGCTCACATTTAAAGATGGTTAATGCCTTAATGCATCATGCCCTCGGTCATCATGATACATGAATGAAGCCCTGGCAAGTAACTCGCCGGGCTGATTATATGTATCATGCCACCAAAACTGAACTGACTAAAGGTCAACTAGGTGCATTTGTTGTCAGCCCATTGTTTGAATAATCCACCACAGATAACAATACTTGGCACTGCCATTTTTGTTTATGTACCATAGCAAAGAGTAACATATACTTCATCTTCAAAACAGTAGCTAGATAATTCAATTCATCAGCATTATTGTTTTGCAAGCCACATGTATGCAAACAGACTTCCTGCCAAAACACAACTGAAGACAGGTCACCAGGTCACACCATTCAAATGGAATGTAGGTCAACTGCTCTAACCAAATGTAGGTCAACGGGTTGGGGTGCTGGCGTCCAGTACTAGAAACGGCCATCTTGGATATACCACCATATACAACAGTATCATACACTAAATCCATAATTACTTCCTAGACCATTTAATGATGGTAAATGTCTAAAAGCATCATGCCCTCGGTCATCATGATACATGAATGAAGCCCTAGCAAGTAACTTGCCAGGCTGATTACATGTATCATGCCACCAAAACTGAACTGACTAAAGGTCAACTAGGTGCATTTGTTGTCTGCCCATTGTTTGAATAATCCACAAGAGATAACAACACTTGGCACTGCCATCTTGGTTTATGCAAAAAGAAAATAGAAAAGAGTAACATATACCTCATCTTCAGAAAGTAGCTAGATAGAATTCTATTCATCTACATTATTGTTTTGCAAGCTGCATGTAAGCAAACAGACTTCCTGCCAAAACACAACTGAAGACAGGTCACCAGGTCACACCATTCAAATGGAATGTAGGTCAACTGCTCTAACCAAATGTAGGTCAACGGGTTGGGGTGCTGGCGTCCAGTACTAGAAACGGCCATCTTGGATATACCACCATATACAACAGTATCATACACTAAATCCATAATTACTTCCTAGACCATTTAATGATGGTAAATGTCTAAAAGCATCATGCCCTCGGTCATCATGATACATGAATGAAGCCCTAAGGAGGAACTTGCCAGGGTAGCCTTCAAGTATCATGCCAACCTTACCAGGTTGAAACATTCCAGAAGGATCAGCATGATGCAATAATGCATCACAGGAGAGGTACTCGCCAGGACTGCATAAGCGTATCATGACAACAAACGTAATCTTTTCATCCATCTATCCTTAAAAAATCTAATTGAACTCCAATTAATTTTGAATATCACAAATGCATGTATCCATACATAAGGCATAATACCACAAAGAATTTAGTTATTCTTTTCAACCAATCCAACCCTACCTCTTCTTTTAACATTTCCCTATCCACTCACACTATACTAGCTAAAGGTCCCCAAAAATCACCCCATTTGCACCATCAACCTACACCATTGATATATTCAACCAAACTATAACTAAATGCAGGTCACACATCACACATGGATAGTCATCACCTAGCATGGGCTGTTGCATGTCAAGAGACCAACTCTCAACTGTCAATTATCTCGCATGGATAGGCTGCACTCACCACCCCAGTTTCCCCCCATTGTCCCATTGTCTGCACCTACCACCAGACACAACAACTGCCACTAGTCGCCGCCATCTTGGATTTTGAATCATATACAACACTATGAGATACTTATATCTTTAACAACTCCACAAGTACTGACCCAATCATCTCTATATTTTACATACATATGTATACACCAATGAACTATAATATTCCAAAACGATAAGGAATTCCAATCAGCCAATAAGACACAACGGATTCTTTTTACCAGAATATGAATCATCAGAATGACAAAAATGAGCACCTCACTTTGGGCCTCAAACTACTCCATTTATATTTATATTTTTCCCACTATTAATACAGATTTGGAAACCCCAACATTTTTCCAACACACACATACTAGTGTCAAACCCATATTCAATATATTAGTCTCTAACATTTGCCCTTTACCAAAGTATTACGCAGCATTGCATCTATTACTACTGCTTTATAGTATAGTCTGGCCTCCTATCATATGGATATGGAACTACACACTTGATCTCTATGGGTCCAGGGCTCACAGATATAGGCTATGCTCAATTATATCAAGATAGTCACCCCTTCTGACCCCAGTTTAAACTGCCATATATTTGCCAATATCTCGAACATTACACATGTATTGGCATAGTACGAGAAGGTGGTAATGCATTCTTACAATGGCTTTTATGAATGTTGATGATTTCACTTTTTTTCTTCGGAGACACAAAACATGTAAAATATGTACGGAATCCCATGTTAAAAACACTTGCTATGCTTAGATATGATTACTACCAATGTTTTGAGTGACTAACAGCAAAATCTAGATACTTTTCAAAGGGACATAATTAATATTTGTGATTAAATCTAATACACTTTATTTTTTCTAAAGTACCAAAACTGGTGAATTAATGTACTATTCATGATTTGATTTCATTAAGTTGTTCAAGTAAGATCTTGAATTGAACCTGATTCAATTTTATGGCCATAGTGTGATAATTGATTGACATATCATAATTCAACAGGTATTTAATATTACAGCATCATCTCAGAATGCACTCATTCTCAAAGGTCAAATAGGTCAAAAACTAGCCCGAGACTTGTCCTTTTCTTTGCATATCTGGAAAGCACATGACATTTGGACCTGATTAGTCTCAGTTTTGTAGATTTCTAGATGCTTTGGTACCAAGGTAGGCAACCACCTTAATGTACCTTAGACTATAAAGGCCCTTTCCACAGATCATACTGCAATATAGAAGACAATGTGAAATGTGTGATGGAGAACTGTTATAGTCAATTATTTTCAGCTGATACCTGAGTTATGAGATGAAATCTTATGTCTAATTTTACTCAACTATAATGTACAACCAATGCCTCATATAGAAAGATAGTTTAAGAAACCAACTTACAGAAACCGTAAGAACTACAAGTAGCAGCTGCACTACTGCATAATATACCTGAAGCCGCCGCCCACCATACCTCTTCTTCATGTATCCTGGCATTGTGAATGTCTGCGGGAAAATGTTATTAGAAATGTATGTGAAAACTTCCTTGGTGACCTTGTATGATTTCCTTACAATAATTGTGGCAATAGTGCTTGAATGCATACATAAATTATACATCATAAAATGTAAAAGGGTATGTTCATGATTCATTTAACATCTATTACTGTATGGAATTTAGACTTTTAATAAGATCACTATATTATGAGCACCACCATGTTATTGCTGAATTGGCTTGGTCAAAATAACCTAATGAGTCAAAAGGCAATAACGCATATATATGCTGAAGGCTTCTTAATGCCTTGTCAAATTTCATTATGTTCAAGTTTTGTGAAGTGTTCTGTACATTAATTGTTTACATACAACCTTACCAGTTATCCACACACAAATCAAAAGCAATCTCCAACTTACGGAAGAAGCAATGTATATAGGTACAAAAACCCATCCAAGGAGAATCAAGACATAGGTTGCCTGTGAATATAACAGTATACAATATTTAATAGATACAGAGCTAACACCTGTAAAAACTCATTTAGGCGAATGCACATTTCAAATCTATAGAATAACAATTGATATAGTTAGACATCTATTGCTCTTTGTTAGAAAGGACAATGTGTTTGCAAACCTTTTGTACACTCTGCAACGACGGATATCAATACCAAACTTTTGTCTTTCATGTAATATAAATTTTAGTACATTGAAAGTCCAACATTTATTATATGACAATTACCCTTCCCCAAAAGACTTACGTGCCACTCAAACATGATAGGTGCAAATCCATTTGCTGCTGCAGATCCTGCCAGACCAATGAATGTGGAGGAGCCCATGTTGGTTGCAAATATAGACCCTGCTATCTACAATAATGGACGTAGTATACAATGCTTAATTTCTTGTTAGACTTTTAAGGGTTTGAATTGCCTGAGGTTCATGACCATTTGGGATTGGAATACAGTAAATTCTCGCATAGAAGCCGCGGCTAGTACGAGAATCAGATTGCCAGTGTGGCTTATAGGATTTGCCCAGACGCGGGGTGTGGCTTATACGCAAGTTTTTGCTACTGTAATACAGTATTGAAGCCACCATAATCAGATGCCCAATGCAGCTTATAGGATCAGCCCAGATCCGGGGTGCGGCTTATACAAGAGCTAGGCTTATATGTGTGAATTGCGGTAATCCAATCAGCCCTCAACTGTGCTGAATTAATGCATCACACTCGCCCTCCAAGAGTGTATCAACATCAGCAGAGTGTATGAATACAGTATTGGGGAGTTACTCACCAGGGCTGCATTCATGCAGTATGACAATAAATGGACATCAATACTATATGGCTCTTAAATATTTAAGTATCTCTAACTAATATGATATCATGAAATTGAAAATGATAATTGATTGGTATTAAGGACTGACTAGAATACCTCTTTGCTGTACATTTTTATCATTACAGTGTTCATATAGTTGCGTCTCCTGTTAGTTAGGGTAATAATAGTTTTTGTCCATAAAAGCAACATGATTATCATGTTAACAAAACTATTGTTAAAATTAGCTACAGTATCAATATACACTCACTGGAACGAACGTCATAGATTTTCCAGCTAGGAAAAGACCGTGTGTGCTACCTCTTTGCGCTCTATTCGTTGCCTGTGGATGATTACAATCTAGATGCATTACATTATTTGAATTGGCAAAGTGATTTATCTACAATCATAGTGTAAGGCAAAAAAGCTTATACACTCATAAGATACTATATAATCTATTTATCTTTGAAGTGTATGCATAAATCATTTAGCATTTTCTAGAAAAAGGATGAATGGTAATTAAGTACACTTACCACCATCCCAACAAGTAAGACAATCACAAAATAGAGAACTAGAATGATCACATCCAGCACACCAATACTGTCATAAGCCATGTTGAGTTGTATCTGCTCTTTTTGCATGGACAAACAAACTCTTCATCTCCAGTACAGTGTCCTACTTGTTCCAATGTACTGATGTTCTGCATATAGGTAGCATTGATGCAAAGTCACAACATTTAAAGGTCACATGTTTTACTAATTGAGTATGAACTGTTCTGCCTGCGTAGGCTTATATACATAGATGTTTGGCTCACGTCCCTAAATCCAATTCAGAGTTCGAATTTAGATTGAATTGGGTATTTGAGATTGATGGCCCTAGACCCCTAAATTCGATATAAATGACATCCCTAATAATTATGTCCCATAGAGAGAGAGAGGAAAAAATGAGCAAAAAATCCTCCACCCCATCAAAAATGTTGGGGGGGATTTTGCACCTCCACTAGATTTCACAACTACTAGGTATTACCTTGCTGATGTCCAAACCAGCACCACGATGCACTATTTGCAGTCTAGACCTCCACAACCTTTTTGAAAGTATTTTCCTCCAGAGGTTATGCCACAGCCTCAATGGTATATCTAGGCCTGCCCTATCTATCAATCTGCATACCCGGTATGCCAAGTCTCATTTAATGCAAAATAATCCAGGTGCGTTACCAAACCTCTAACAAGATTTAATTTACCCAGCAGACTTTCAATCTTGAGACCTTTAATATCTTTTTGCTCATCAAAATAATGGAAATACTTATAGGGAGAAGAATGTCAGAACATTATATCCAGCTATCAAATAATGTATTTTTATGTATTATAATATGCAAAATTCCACTTTGTTATTTCAAGTAATAGTGACAAATTTGCCATGCTATAACAGCAAACATAACATTATTTATTCAGGGTTTGAATATTACTAGAGATATTTACCACATTTACAATTAAACTACCGTAAAACCTAGCGTATTAGCCGCGGCTTATCGGCAGTGCGGCTTATAGGATCGGCCCATGGTCAGGGTGCGGCTTATATGCAAGTTTTTGCTCCTATAGTTCAGTATGTTCAGTTTGTTTTGATTGGCCCTATTTTCGCTCATGGCCATGGATCCGTGTTGACAATGTTAAGATAGACGTAGCTCTTGAACTACACACACTATCACCACATAGTAGACATCGGTGGATAGAGGAGATCGATATCTACAGACTGTGCGAATGTTGACGATGTAGACCACTCCTAACTGCCGTTATACGGGTGAGCGATAATCAAAGAAATCGACGCTACTGCGCGAGTGCTATAAATTGGGACTCGTCATTGGCATAGCTAAACGCAGTGCGTCACTGCGATCATTTTGGCGCCTGCTGGGTCTCTCTATCTCTATTTGAACTGTATGCAGCCCACAAATTAATGAAACACATTCTACAAATTTAGAAAATAGATGTGAAGTGCCGAATTGACTTAATTATAAATACAAAGAAAAATTTGTGCAAACATGGGGAGGCCAAGGAGACAAACCAAATCGACCCAGGACCCAAACTATATCTATAATCATACCCCTAGTCCAATCCAAAAGGCAAAACACAAAATTTCCAGGCTATGGATCACCTCAGACTCGATCCTCATGGACTCCACGATCCTAGAAGTGGAAAGAAGTCTGACTCAGGACAGAGACTATGTGACTAGGCCTACAATACCACGAACTGCTACTTCTACACCAACAGCTCCTGTGCCCGCGGGCATGGGCGATGAAAGTAGCCTAGACCTCAACTTCACCCTAGCTATGCAGAGCCTATCTACAGTAGAGCCTGCAGTAACTACAGATAGGAACGAGCAAGATTCAAGCCTACTGACGGACCTGTTCCCGTCCCAGCCCAGTAATGCTGAATCGCGCTTGTTGGGTAACACAACATTCATGCCAGATACAACGCAAAACACATCACAAATCCAAGAGCAGATAAATCAAAATACGAAGGAAATCAATAAACTGAGAAATGAGATCTTCACACTAACGCAGGACCAGAGTGTGAGAGAAATTCCAGTGGTGGAGGACCGGGACAGTGTAAAACCGACAACAACCGGTAAGACTCTCACGCTAACTAAGGAGGCTACAGACACCAGTGAGTGCACCCACCCAGACCTCCTAACAGCAAGACAACAAATCTGTGTTAGAGACGAGACTATCACATCCCTAAAGGATAAGGTGCTAGCCTTGACTACTGCACTGAACCTGACAGAGGAGGCTCTCAATAAGGCCACCAGTGACCTTGCTGTACTTCGGAGTATAGTAAAGCAAGACAGTACATCTGAATCCAGACAACCTCAAATACCCCCAGTTGAAATACCACCAGATGAAATTGCAAGTAGTCTAGACAGGAAGGAGGACAGTGAGGCATGGGAACAGATCAGAAAGTCTAAGAACGAGGAAGTCAGTGTTACTGACATAGTACGGAAGGAGGATGATGATGCATGGAAAGAAGTCAAAACGAGTAAAGCAGCAAAGAATAAAAACACAGATGTCAAGCCCACAGAGGTGAAAGAAGATGCATCAATGCTGAAATCTCCTCAGCCAACTATCAAGCAGAACAAAGAAGAGAAGCAGAAACATAAGCGCAAACCTGTACTCTGTTTTCGGGGAACTCATTCCCCATTGTCAAACTTTTACCCAGTATCCTTACGGTATAGGGGCGTTCCGTACTCGTGTGTTGAGCAGGCGTATCAGCATCTCAAAGCTTCTCATGCAGACGATGAGGTGAGGGCAGATCGGATCATGAGTTCAACAAGTCCATATTGGATGAAACGCCATGGAGATGAGGTTGAACGCAATGAAGATTGGGAGCGAAAGAAAGTCGTGATCATGCGTGAGCTCGTTCAACAGAAAGCTAGAAAATGTCCCCAGGCAATGGCACTGCTCCACAAACACAAAGACGCCATCCTGGTTGAGGCTGTTTGTGATGATCTCTGGGGATCCGGCTACGACGAGAAAGACACCAAGAACATGCACCCAGACGACTGGACTGGTCAAAACATGATGGGTCAGATATGGATGGAGATCCAACAGTCTGCAACAAGAAACCCTCCACAAAATCAAGGTAACAAAGCACTGACAACAGATACCCAGAATACAGACAAGCCCGAGAAGAAACATGACGAGTTTCAGGTCACAGAAACTATCCAAAACCAATCTATGGAAACACAATCAAGAGATACAACTAAGCGACCTGACTACTTATTGATTGGAAACAGCAATGTGAGAGACCTGGCTGGCCTCCTGCATCATAAGGGGCTCTCTGCAACTAGTGTTGTCATGTCTGGCGCTACGATAGATGCTATAGCGGAGACAATTATGCAGATGAAATGTGAGCCAAAGCATGTGATCATACACGCCATGGACATAGACGTCCATAGTAATGTGCCACTGCCGACACTCTTTAAAAGGGTGGACAATCTACTAGAGAGTGTGAAGCGCTCATTCCCTGCCGCCTATACTATTATATCAGGTCTTCCACAGTATGACAGTTACAAGTTGAACACGACAAGAAACAACCTAGAGGCATACATCAAGCACCAGCTATCAAACGAGTCCAAAAGCTGCCTCATGGATAATAGTGGACTAAAACTAAAGGACAGCATTCATTTCACATGGCGTGCCAAACAGGCCTTCTGTGAGCGGCTCTCACGCCTCTCCTTCCCGAACGCATAGGACATTGGGCATGCATACTCAGTGGGAACTGCCCTAAATAAAGGTGCTCCGAAGGACATATCCCTGTTCTACTGGAATGTCCATGGTTTAGGCGATAAGCTGTCATACCCCCATATTCAAAGTATTATATCTAGTCATGATATTATAATTTTAAGTGAAATCTGGAAGAACAAGGACTTTCAGATAGATATACCTGGTTACAAATACTTCCAAGTAACTCGTAAACATAAACATCCCAATGCCAGGAGGGCTTCTGGTGGCATGGGGATATTAATATCAAAAGAACTTGAAGGTTGTATACAGCTACGCGTTATATCTGACTTTTTTATACTGATCCGTTTTGTTTCTAAACATTTTTGTTTTGCACGGGACTTGGTGGTAGGTGCTATTTATATACCACCAGAGGGATCTACTTACAGAGCAGAAAATGATAACTACTTTGAGATAATATCTGAACAAATCGGTGCACTTGAACATCAAGATGTAGATCTTATACTGTGTGGCGACCTAAACGCACGCACTTCATCAGTGAATGAGCTTAGTTCAAACTCACTAAAACTAGTCACAGGTACCTTGTCAACTGAGAGAGAGTCCACTGATAAAACTGTAAATAATAATGGTAAAGAGCTTATCCAGCTATGTAAGGATATGGATATGGTGATACTGAATGGTAGAATACCAGAGATTAACAACACAAGTGGCTTTACATGCTATACTGCTAATGGTCAAAGTGTGGTTGACTATGTACTATGTAAGGCAAGCTCTCTAGGTATATGTGACAAAATGGAAATATCACACTTGTTGCCTGACTCTGACCACACACCATTAACCTTTAGTGTAAAAGGTGCTATAGTAAACCCCGAAACTAGTCAAGTAGCAGGTGAGCCATATTTGACATACAAATGGAATTGTGTGAAAAAAGAATTATATAAAGCGAATCTCAGCGGTGTAGAGTGCAACCAACTTATGGAGCACATGGTGACCCTAGCAACTGACCCAGGCAACAACATTGATGAGATAGTCCACACATACTACGAGTTTCTAGATACAGCAATCCCTGTCGCTAAGTGTTCAAGGTCTAATTCAACAAAATTCCCGCAAAACACATGGTACAATGATGAGTGCAAGCTTGCCAAGAGAAAGGTACATGATTATAGTAGACAGTATGACCTAACCTTAGAGTTACATAAAGACATACACAATACACTTAAAAGAGATTACATGCGAATTATTCAGAAATCTAAGAGAGCTGCAAAAAGGAAAAAGGGTCTGGAGCTTGAAAAAATGCTAGAGGTAGAAAACAATACTAGATTCTGGAAGTCCTGGAAGAAAATGCAAGGTAAAACAAGCCAGTGTGACATCAAAATTGATGAATTTGTTGATTATTTTAAAACACAGCAAACTCCCCCTAATGTTGAATATTTTGATTGCATTGGCATGAATGAAATAGAAACATATGTAGAAAATTTTACATATGGCTATGGTCCTGATAATATGGATAAATCAATACAATCGCTATTGGATTCTCCTGTCAGTATGGAGGAGATAGAAGGTGCGCTCAGTGCTTTAAAATCCAAAAAAGCAACTGGAACGGATGGAATACCCGCTGAATTTCTAAAATATGGTGGCAGGGTTTTTGCCGAGGTAATCTATGTTGTATTTAATTGTGTATGGGAAGCAGTTGAATTCCCAGAAAAATGGGCAGAAGGAATAATTAGCCCTCTACATAAAAAAGGTGATACAGGGAACCCTGATAATTACAGGAAAATAACTATTATGAACAGCACTTGTAAACTCTTTGAAGTTATTATCAACAACAGACTAAAGTTCAATAATGATATGTTGAATCAAGACGATCCACTTCAGAATGGTTTTGTTGAAAAGGGTAGGACATTGGATAATGTGTTTATTTTGTACACTGCTGTAAAAATGGTTCAGGCTGAAGGTAAATCTCTATATTGTTGTTTCATTGACTTCACAAAGGCCTTTGACTATATTAATAGAAAAGCTTTATTTTACAAACTGATATGTAACCAGGTGAAAGGAAAAGCACTTCAAGTCCTTATGAATTTGTATGAGAAGTCACACTCCAAAGTGCGTGTCAAGTCTGAGTTGAGTGAAAACATAGATAGTCTATACAGTGTTCTACAAGGGGGAGTCCTCAGCCCTAAACTATTTAATACTTTTCTCTCAGATATTTCTGAACATCTTGACCTAGACTGTGGAGTAGATATATGCGGGATGAATGTTGCTTACCTACTGTATGCAGATGACTTAGTTTTAGTGTCTCCCTCACCTGACAGACTACAGAGGCAGCTCGACAAGCTATTTCAATATTGTAGGAAATGGCATCTGATAGTAAATATGACTAAGTCAAATATTATGATATTTAACGATAAGAGAAAGAAGAACACATGTAACTTTAAGTATGGAGATGCAATAGTAGAAAAAGTAGAATCATATAAATACTTAGGTTTTATACTAAACACTAGTCATAAGGATATTTTCCTCGAAACCTATGACCAGCTATGGGATAAGGGCAGAAAGGCAGCATATGAAGCTAATTCATGCTGCTATCAACACATAGGAAAACCTGATCCAAGAATGGCCCTTAAAGTATTTGATAGTCAGATTAGGCCCTGTCTAGATTATGGTTGTGAGATATGGGGCATGAGTAAGGGTAACAAACTCCAAAAGCTTGAAACTATACAACTAAAATAGCTAAAGTCTATGCTAGGTGTGAGAAAGCAGACCACAACGGCGGCAGTGTACGCTGATACAGGGAGAGTACCCCTCAAAGTACAATGGGAAATTCAGGCCCTACGTTATTGGGAACGGGTTATCAACCTTCAAGAGTCTCACATCCTGCATAAATGCTACCTGAAACTAAGTGCTCTTGAAACCACCGGCCAGGTTAATTGGTGTAGAAATATTAAGTGTTTACTGATCTCATTAGGTACAAGATATGCTCAACTCTGGAACATGCAGGCAACATGTGATGACCCTAAAGCTATAAATGCAGTAACTGAAATAATAAATTGTAAATATAGAGACGAAGTAATGAATGAGATATTTTCAGCAGGGGAAGGCAAAAAACTTAGAACATATAAGATATTCAAATTAGAATTTAGGCTTGAACACTATCTGTTTTGCATCCCTAATCAAAAACATAGGATTGCACTCTCACGGTATAGACTCAGCTCACATAACCTAGGTATCGAGACAGGAAGGCACTGTAGGCCTCCAAAGCCTGTTTGTGACAGGATATGTTTATATTGTTCTAGTGGTGCTATAGATGATGAGATACATCTCCTGACAGCATGTGACTTTCATAGTGTACCAAGAGAACACTTTATGACGATTATAAGTGATACGATACATAACTACCAAGAAATGTCAAACCTAGATAAATTTATATCAGTTATGAAAACTAGTGATGCTGTTGTTATAAAGGCACTTGCCAAGTTTGTATGCACTGCATTTACGCAAAGACAGCAGGTTTAAGTCAAAGTAAAAAAGGTACTTGTATACTATTTTATGTAACTTAAAGAGGAAGTATTCTCAGAACCCACATGTGGGTATGTATGCCATGTCTGTACATTTTAGTATGTGTGACTATGAATGTGTGTATATGTGTGTGAGTGGATGTTTTGTATACTTTATAAGTGTATATTATCCTATGTTAAAACTAGTAGATAGATGTAGATATGTAGTACTTAGCTGTAGATTAGAACCATATGCTGAATGTATGACACATAGGTCAGTAATGACCTCCTTTGTTGTCAATAAAAGATTATTATTATTATTATTATAAAAGTCAATATAATCAGATGGCCAGTGCGGCTTATAGGATCGGCCCAATGTCGGGGTGAGGCTTATACGCGAGTTAGGCTTTTACGGGAGGTTTTACGGTATATGTTTGACGCTATTAAACCTGTCCAATATAGAAAATCTATAAATTCTTTTATTATACCAAGGAAATTTGATATTTTCTCAACCATGGAATTTGAGGATGTAAATTGAGTACTAGGAGGTTGGTATTTCTTACTTGCAAAGTGATTCTTTTGCATTCCCCATATTTATAGTAAAGAGAAAACAGGGTGGAC
This sequence comes from Harmothoe impar, assembly GCA_947462335.1. Taxonomy (NCBI): domain Eukaryota; kingdom Metazoa; phylum Annelida; class Polychaeta; order Phyllodocida; family Polynoidae; genus Harmothoe; species Harmothoe impar. The sequence continues at coordinate 26,598,587 of OX381704.1, read as the reverse complement.
AGTGATGTCCGTCTCAGGGTGAAATTTGATCATATCTTTGAAAGGTTTGCAAATCTTATTTTCTTGAGATAATTATGTTTTATTTACTATATCATACTTTGGAATACATATACCTTTCCATTCAGGTTTGGTTATATTGCCTAGGGTTAGACCTGTCTGACATGGAGTACCATATAATCTTACCAATAAGGCATGAGCTCTTCACAACGAAACAGTCCTACTTTAGTGCATAATCATAGACATTTGAAACTGATTTGCATAGATGCAATTTTATTTATTGTTAAGAACTTTATTTCCCTGGCTACATATTTTTGCTATATTCGCGGAAATGAAAAATCTGCAATATTGTAATATGCTTAGGTATGGAATAAATACCCACGAATCAGTCTTTTTTTTACCCTCCATGAAAATGTATACCTGTGAATATAAGTATTTTCACAGTACTCCTTCTGGTATTATCTTCTGCGGCAAAATTTCGTTCCTGAGCACCTTCTATACGGTAAGGATCAGGCACAAAAATCCTTAAAAGCTTAGAGTACCTCTACCAATGGATTGAATGGATCCATATGGGTGAAGCTGAAGAAAGCAGAGCAATTCAGGATGCTTCACTAGCAGCTCAGGAACAGGAAAGAATTATAGCAGCAGCTGGTCCCATCTGAGAACCTGAAATTGGTACAGCACTTGCGGAAGACCCGGCTGATTGACCACTAGATGTCACCTTAGCGTCCACTGCATGAACTTAGTAATTGGACTGTTCCGATGTCATTATGTCATAGTAAGGGAGTGTTCATTTTTTAACTACAGGGGGGGTTGGTGAGTTTGGGTGGGGGGGGTAAAATAACTTGACCCCTTCCGAGGGGGGGCATAAAATAACTCAACACCTTTGGAGTGGGCGCGATTTGTCGCAACATGACGCTGAATACTTCAACTCTTCACTTTTTCTGAGGAAATGCCTTAAAATGCGGCAAATTACCCCTAAAATCATAAAATTTTCTGTTAAATCTGACAATTTTACCCTGTGAATATTCAAAATTTTCATTGGAGGGGGGGGAAGTATGTGCCAGGCAGGCAAACTCATTGATTTCTTTTTCTCCAAATTGGTCATTCTTGTGATTTGTGTAGATCAAATGAGAAGATCAAAATACATCAAATTTAACCATTTTGCCTTCTTGATTTTCAACATTTTCTTTGGGGGGGGGGGGGGGGCATGCCCCCAACCCCCCCCTAGTACTGCTGTGTCATGTAATTGGCAAATGAACACATAACTATTTCAGTGATGGTTTAAGATGGGGGGTAGACATGCCAGATGTGCCAAAATGCATCTGATTGCACCATTTGTAGTCAAGAATTTCAAAATTGTCTAAGACCTTTCCATGCAAAAAGCAAAGTTCCATCCCCAATTATAAAGGCTGGCTAGTACAGATCTTAGCTTTGATAAAGATAAGGCCCCAATCATAGAGGCTGAATAATGCAGATCAGATATATTTTTGGCCAAAATACAGCAGAATGCACTATTTCAAATCTAGATTTCCAATTTTCCTAAAAACCTCTCCTAAAAAATAAACAAGTTTCCAGCACCAATCATAAATAATTCAGAGCTGAGCCTTAGTATATTGTATGCCAAAATGCATCAGAATGCAGCATTGCTACTTATAGGCTTTCACATTTTCTTGCGGTGGCATTCCCCCCCAAAAAATCCTGGGTTCTGATTTTTTCCTCTTTAGAGTTTGCATGTCTGGTGTGCACTGTAGACCCACATTTGCCAATAAGAAGTGTGATTCAACAGGTCAGTCTACCAGTTGATTGTTTTGGCTGGTATAACAGAGCAGACCAGACTGTAAAAAGAAATGTTCGTGGAGTTTGAGCCAAAAACGGGACATGGTTGGGCACCCCCCAAATTGATATTTCAAAATTCACCGAATTCTCATAATTGCATCAACAAAATTGTTAAACCAATGCACCCTTTGATTGGCATGTAGAGGAACAATTTGCTTATCTAATATCAAAAAAGGTTTATAGTAATTCCAACTAAAACCAAATAGATTATTCAGTGTAAAAAGGCATACCCATTGTAGGCCTATTAAATGTTGGATGAAATGCTAGTGTGGTTTGCATCACACTCCTGTAGTTCAGTACATGAACCGATGCAGTTATGCCCAAATGACTACCAACCATTGACCTTTTTATACCTTTCTTTTCTGGCAGATTTTATCTGATCCTATATCATTGCAATAAAATGGCCTAGTCAAAAAACAATACCGTAAAACCTTGCGTATAAGCCTAACTCGCGTATAAGCCGCACCCCGACTTTGGGCGGATCATATAAGCCGCACCAGCGATCTGATTCTGGTGACTTTTATACTGTACTATAGGAGCAAAAACTCGCGTATAAGCCGCACCCTGACTCTGTGCCGATCCTATAAGCCGCACTGGCGATCTGATTTGCGTACAAGCCGCGGCTTATACGCGAGGTTTTACGGTAATAGAGACCAAAAATAGTGACCATCAAACCACTGTTACAAACTGTTTGTTTCAAACTAGGACTGTTGGTTGACCAGGCAACTGGCTTGGATCAAGGCCATTCATTTTGACCTTGAGAGCAATACCTACAAGGAATGATTAAGCCATAATATTGACATTTATGGAACATTATACTGGACAGTAATAGATTGTATTCAGTAACACAAAGGTTATTCAAAATTGTCAACTTGTGGGTATACAATATATTCAGGATCCCACCAACCGTTCCTCTAAAGCTCTCAGAGCGCACTTGAATACTTCATTTGACTTCTAGATTCTGAAATGTTCCTGTTAGGAGACGGATATGCCGCTCTGACCCTGTTCTGAAGCACTGCACTTTGAGTACGGTTGCGATTTCCTGGGAGCAGGGTAGATACTGTGTCCTTAATATTGACACTTAAATTTGAAGAATCCATAGATCAAGATCAAAATTTGGAATTTGAATATTCAATGGCCATTTCTATGAGTACATTTACCTTAAAACCCCTCCCTTAAGAAACCCCAACTTTAAGACGACCCCTTGTATGAGAAGAAACTGTAAAAGGGTTTTCTCTTAAAACCTATATAAGAAAACCCCACCTTTAAGACGACCCCCTAGTTAGGAAAGATATACCACAAAATAAGTCTGTCTTAAAGGAGGGGTTTTATGGTACATGCCATGAGGCAACATAGGGATAGGCATTGTAAATAAGGCCTATATATCCTATATATCAAGTATAGATTCATTTCTAGGTAGCACTGATGCAACATAGCAATGCAACGCAAATTGATGCAGAAGGTACATGCCATGAAGCAACATAGGGATAGGCATTGTAAATAAGGCCTATATATCCTATATATCAAGTATAGATTCATTTCTAGGTAGCACTGATGCAACATAGCAATGCAACGCAAATTGATGCAGAAAAATTGAAAGGGGAGGGCGCAAAATAACTTGCGTGTCAAAACAAAAACTCACCAACCCCCCCCCCCTGTTGTTAAAAAATGAACACTCTCAAATGATTAATTATTTCTTTTGATTAGGATAGTATGATAGTATAACATCCTGACATCTGTGATAATATGTCATTTAGATTGAAAGGTAATTAAAAGAAGACAGACATATAAAAAGCAATAATATCTTTATTTTAATGAATCTTACCATTACATCTGCTATCCCTCTCTCTATGTGTTTTGGGAACATAGAATATCAATTCAACTAAAACTTAGGCTACAAGAAACACCATGTCTTATAGATTTCAGTTCAGCTACAGGTCCAGATGGTCATACATTTTGTTGTATCACTCTCCTGGGTAACTGGTGAGCAATATCATATAGTATCTAATATTAATATAAGTGATAGATATAATCTAAATAGCTCACTGTATGTGTTTTATGACCAAAGGACTGGATAAAGCAAAGCCGCAGGCCATCATCAAAAAGCATGTAAAGAAAACTATGCGGATTATGTGTTACTTAAACCCACAGTCGAGGACTGGGCATGGGGGTGCCCAATATACATCCATGGCAGTATGAAGCGGCACATTATACAGTGTATACAACTCTGGTTTAATTGTCATTGATAGATGACAGGCCAAAATAGACCTAACCATTTTAAGTTGAAATTTGTTATGCATAGAATCCTATAAGAAAGCAGGAAACAGCAATAGCTATGGCAGCATTGATATCACAAACACGTTTCCAGAAGGGGTTTTCCTGAATGTTCGTTGATTTCCGCTTGATCTCTGCCAACATTTCCATGGTCATGTGTGATCTCGGTGGCTTGTTGAAACCACATGATACATTGTAACAGTTTCTGAATATTGATAATTCTGCAAGGATGAAACAAAGGATGTACTTTAGTGATGATCATTAAGAAAAAATTAGTGAAAGCTACCTTTAAGGCAACTCAAAAAGAAGCTGGTTTCTCATCACCGCGCGCATCATAAACATCGTGATTTGGTGAAAACTGTTGTTTTTTTAGACATTTTTGATGAAAAATATGTCAAAAGTGGAGAAACTCTGGCATATTTGGTGTTTAATTAAAGCTTTAAACTGTACGTAATGTGGTGAGCTAGGAATAACATACATTTTCCCAACTTTTATTGATCAATAAACTCTTAACTACTCAATTGTGAAAGTTAGAATAAAAAACGCCCTCATCACATTTTTCAGTGCTTGGTGATGAGAAACCTCTTTTTTTGGAGTGGCCTAATCAAGATAGCAAATTCTATGGCGTTTCCTCATCCATCACAGGGAGTGATCACTGTGGAAATGTCCTAGTGGGTAAATATCCTTGCTATGTAGGGGCCCTGTCACCTGGAGATTTTTCATGGGCAAATGTCATACATTTTGTAGAAGGATCATCATTCCATCCTTTACAATTCATCATGTTCAAAAACTCACTTTACTTATACATGTGTTACTTACACATATATATACAGTTAGCAACTTCAGTGATTCTTATCATTATATTGGCCCATATGCATCTACCTGAATTAGGGATGTAGGCATCCCTCTCCTCCTTCTGCTTCCTCTCAATTTGTTCCTCATCCTCATCATCAGTGAGTTCTGGTTCAAGAGTTTCATTCCGCGTCCACCATGTTACCTTACGGAGCTGAACAAAGGTCAAGTGTATGAAGAGATACTGACTATAACATAGATACACAGACAATCTTTTTGAATACTATTTTTGTGTAAAATAATCGTATCTCTATTTTTAAAAACTACGCCATCAGGAAATGAACTACTTATGTGACATCACATCAGGATGTATATGGTTGTGACATCCTGTTCTGTGAATCTATATTCATTAAAACCTATGGTGAGATTAGGGAAAAACAAGAACTAATGAAATACCTGCTCTGGGCTCCTTGGCTTGGTTAGGAAGGACACAATTATGGTGACAACCAGGGTAACAGCTGCTAGAATCAGGGCAAAATGCAGGTAGTGCACTCTGGTGTATATAGCAGGCCTGGTCTCCGGCTCACCCCCTCCACATGTGGGAGAGGGGTAGGAGAAGTGGATGCCCATACGGCATATACCAGTAACAAGTCCAGCCATGAGCCCCCAGAAGGCACCCTGTAAACAGATAAAATAGATATCCCAGCAAACAAAAAAAACGTTATTTGACATTGTAGTTGGTCTCTTACTACGTATGTAACACTTGAGTACAAAAACCAGACAAGGTAAATTAGACTTTAATATACGGCGACTTTATTGTAAAGGTAACTCTTGGGTATTATAGTACAAGTATAACCAGCGGATATACAAGATCAGAACAGATATATAATACAGTGGGGCAACCCTATAGCATAGAGTTAAGCCCGTGAGCACAGGGTGGTCATGTCACGACAGTCCCAAACCTGACTGACTTCCAATGGAGAAGTAGCCGTCTTATATACAGCGCTGCATAGCCACGTGACCGTACTAGCAGCGCCACCTGTTAGGTTTAGTTATGTAAAATGCTTATGTAACAACTACCGACGGTAACCGAAGGTGGTACCGGTACACTACCGTATAGATAACCGAACTAGAGGAGTCGGTGTATGTAACGAACCGACGACACTAGTTAGATGAATAAAACAGTTATTAAACACAATAGAACCGTGTTGTCTTACATCATACAACATACAATAGATATACAACAATAACAGTTAGACTTTATAGTCAACCCGTTACACTACCCCCCTTTAGAATGTAGGAAGGGTTGGTTTTATAATAATAATACCTCTTGGATACATTATATACCACGTATATCTATTTATCAACAAGTAACATTTCTACTCATAGTAACAACAGGCATACATACATGAACAACCAGGTTAACATGTATATAACAGTTTATATCAACAATATAGTCTTTGGTATCAAACCATAGTCCCGTAGGCACATGATATAAAAACTGTCCAACTGATAGTCCTAGACTAGTATCAGTTAAAAGTAAAGGCACCAAATAACCACCTTGGAAACTCAACACATCACCTACTACATTCAGCAATGGTGCGAATCCGTGTGGAGTTAGTGTCCTTATATATAAATAATAGAACTATAATAGCTCTCACTTCCTTTGGCGAAGAAAAGTTTTATAATTGGAACTATAGCAGTTCCCACTTCCTTTGGCGTAGAAAAGTTTATATATAAAAATCCATATTAGCGTATCCTAAATAAGGTGGGATAGATCGTCATCCTTATTAGGGGCGGTACTCCAGTACCTAGCAGTTTATGGTGGTAGAGATGGATAGAGTCCAGTACCGGTATAGTACTTCCATCTCTTGTGAAATATAAATATAAAAAGGTAGGTCCGTGCCTCCCTATAAATAATTATCACAGGAGGATGATCCATATAATAGTTCATAGGTCACAATAGTAGAATGTGACCACAGGATCAGGAGCCCTGGACAGTAGTAGAGCACCGACGGTTGTGGCTTAGTAGTAAACCAAGGTTGAAGACATCAGGCTGCTTCCAGTGTGGTGGCAGTAGCGACTCGGTTAAGTCACGACAGCACCGTCGGTCTGCTTTTGGTTGTCCAGGGGCGTGTAGCTGCGTCGATGGTTTAGTTTTACCTCCGAGGGGCGGAACAGTGCACCCCAGAGGGCCTGACGGGGGACCAACCTTAGGTGTCCATAGGGACACCGCCGGATGGCTTTCCTTCCCCATCAGGACTTCCTCCAGGAGGGGCCTCCGTGGTGTAAACCACAGCAGCCTCCACCTGGAGAGGAAGGGCTCCACCTGGGGCTACCGAGAGGGTACTCGGCGCCGCAGTAGGCTCCCCGCCACTGACCACCCGGGTAGATTGTGCCATGAAAGAAAATGGCATCTCATACCTAGGTGGGTGTACTGACAGTACCGGGGTCACAGGAGGAGCAGGCCTTGCGGCAAGCCCCAACCTGGACTGGAGATCTGGAAAACCAGTTCTCTCCCACTCTGTCAGCTTTAGCCCGAACTGCCAGAAGAACTTGGCGTCACAAGTTGTCAACCTTGATTCAAGCTGTTCGATCGTAGCCCTCCAGAGGGCATGATCTTGCTCCAGACTCGCCTCACGCTCGGCAAGGACTCTGGTGCGTTCAGCAACCCAAGCTTTCCCTTCCCGGATAGCCTGTTCTCTGAGCAACTTGTACTGCTCAAAGTAGGACTTCTCCAAGAAAGAAACCTGAAACTGGAGTAGCTTACTTGCGTTTTCAGCCATCTTAGCTCTGTAGCACTCAAATCCGGGGACTAGAGTGTCAGAGAATCCAGTGTCATAAGCAGGACCGTCTCCAGGCAACACAGGTAACCCTGCTAGCCCTTCGTCAACAGCCCTGTGCTCAGGTACTGGAGTCACCTCGTCATCCCTTGCGGGGTCAGGGGTTGCTCCGTGCTGGGGTGGAGCAGTCGGCTGGGCTGACGCCCCATCCGGCTGTTGTACCTCTACCTGTTCAGCGTCACTGATAGGTGAGATACTCTCCTGTGGAGCTGAAGCTTTCTTTTGCTTCTGGCTCCACTTGTACTGCTTGACATAGTCAGCAGCAACCTGACCCGCCTGCTCGTCACCCAATGAGTTCTGAACAATAGCCAGTGCATCACCCAGTTTCTGTCTCTCCTGCCTGGGCAGTTGATCAGCAACCGGGGGCAATGCAACCGAAGATACCGTGACGGTACCGACGGTTTGGCTACGGTCGACCTCAGATGTTACCGTGGCGGTGGCGACACGTTTCTTCGCAGGTTCACTGCGGGAACGGTCACGTCCACCTTTGGTATCATCTTTGGATGACTGGCGGCCCCTTTTCAGATCTTTCTTCTTCTTAGGAGGGGTATCCTTTCTGACAGTGGGCATCGGAGTTTCTGTATCTGGCCCGAGATCGGTTTGTTCGCACTTGGCGCCCTTACACAATCTCTCCCAGTCAGCCTCCGTGAGGTAATTCCACTGTTTAAGTTTGTTGGTTCGCCACTTATACTGTAGATTCCCTACACGTTTGTGGCACCCCCAAACCTTCAGTGCAGCCTCAACTCCACGACTAATAGTGCGCTTGTGAACGCCCTTATTGTCGCAAAGATGCCTTACCAAACCAGCCCTCCGTTGGCAACGGAATAGCTCCCCGTCACTGTACTCAGGGCAGGAAGTACTAGTACTCCCACTCACACAGTACAAGTAGGGACGCACATTCATGTGCTTCTCTACTAAATGACGGGCGAACTTGAACAGGTTCGGCCACCGTTTTGCAGCTGTCGAAGCCCCCTTCAGGCGCTGACAGCGAACATACGGGCAGGGATCCCCTGGCACGTAGTTCTTCCAAGCATATTTCAGCTTGGGACGGCATGACCTATGGATGTTAGGTTTATTCCCTTCCAACACTGCCCTGAGGTACACGAGGTACCAGTCAATGGGGTGGGAATCACCTGTCAACCAGTCTTCGTCGTCTGAACCCTCGGTCGTGTGAGGTGCAGGAAGAGCCATTTTGCCATTTTCCTGAACTAAGTCAGAAAGGCTCAGGTTCTTCCGGTCATCATCACGGAGACACAGGTTTAGACGAACATGCGCTGCCTTGGCGCGGAGGCGGCGATTGGCTCTGCTCTCTGCGACAGACCATCCCTCGGCTTCCGCCTTGGACACTCTATCAGCAACAGCTTTGAGCCTATCTGCCTCAGTCGGTGCGACCTCTTCGGTAGCAGGAGTTTCAGGGGAAGATGTAATCCTCCTCTTACGCTTCCGCTTCCGTTTGGTCTTAGCACGAACCGTGGACCCGTCTGATGAATCACCATCAGGGACCGTCGGTTCTTGTGCTAATACACCGGCGGGTTTCGGAGAAGATCCCCCTTCAGGGTTCTCCTCCTGGTTGGTATTACTACCACCCAGACCAGGTTCTGTTTTCGGAACAACATCACCCGACCCCTCAGGGTTAGGTTCAGCTGGTACCGAAGCCGAGCCTTGACCGACGGTTGGAGCACCGGTAGTGTCCATTTCCGTGTCAGACTCGAGAACTCGGTCATCCCCGTCGGAGGCCTCAGCCTTCTTCGGGGCCGTGCATGTGCCATCTACACGGGCTGCCATACTGTTAGCTCAGGCGTAGGTGAACCTCACGGTTCACTCACCCGAGCCTTTAGTAGCACAGCAAGTAAACAACAGTGTAGGTACTGCCGGGCAGACCTAGGCACCACTGATCAACACGCTACCCTACGGGCAAACGTGTTGATCTGAAGAAGCCTGGCCGCCTGTGGGGCTTATATACCCCACCCGTCCCCCGTGACCCCGCCCCTTGACCGGCTTCTCAGCCAATCAGGGGTCGCGTCTCGAAGACGCGCCGAGGTGACCCAATTTCTCACGGCTCATTTGGCGGGAGAAATCGATCAGGTGACGCGGGCAGCGCCCTTCCCACGTCTGGCATATCCGACGGTGGGAACTCTCACTGTTGTTTACAATTTTCGTGGCGGAGCCACCGGAAAACCCGGGAATGATATACCGGCATTAGAGGATATACACAGCAGCGTGTTACTAAGCAATATGTGGTCAAAACTAATCCCATACTTAGAACTAATCGGCAAAGCCAGCCACCCGCCCTGAACACGTGCTTTTCTACCTCCAACGGATAACCACACCGGATAACCCGTCTCTTCTCGTTGTGTTTTGGTGATCGAGTACCGGGCCAATGACCACCGGCCCAGTACGGAACTGTCCATGGAAATTTAATCAAGCCAGCAGCAAAAATGTCGTCAACAAGGTAAGAAAAAAATGTTTACACAATTTTATCTCGCTCTCTGACACGTGTGCTCCTCCGTAGACCTTGTACCGGTATGTCCAGCAATGATGACACCGGAGGTATCACCTTGCTTTGTTTACCGGTGCCTACGGTTAGTCCTTTACGCACAGCTGACCCTTTTTTACGAGGCCTACCGCGCTTGGGCTTGGTAACACACGACTGTGGTTCAATCGGTAATTTCCTAGGACGACCCCTTCGGCGCGCTACCGTCGGCACCGACGGTATGACCGTTGGTCCTGCCTTCGGTATCTTCGGTAGCGCAGGGTCGGTTGGTGCTGGTACTCGACCAGCACCGAGGGAATCTTCACCGTCATCTATATATGGAACTCCATACCAAGGTCGGAGTCTAGCCACATGTGATTTAGTGAGAGTCCCTTTTTGCAACCGTATTACTACAGTAGTTTCACTAACCACCATAGTAACCGTATGCGGACCATCCCAGGAGTACAGGGTCTTGACTTTGGAATTTGGTGTGCTAAATCTCGCGACCTTATCCCCCACCTTGAATTGGCGGAGTTTAAGGCCCGTGTCATAGCCCACCTTCTGCAAACTAGCAGATTTTTCCAAGTTGTCCCTTACTACTCCATAGGACTCGCGTAATGATTGTCGAAGTGACTCAACAAACATCACTGTGCAGGGTTGCTCGAGCTGGTGTCCCTGCACTCCATAGACCATGTCACTAGGCATGACTATGTCTTCACCCATTACGAGCATATTAGGCGTACAGCCCGTCGACGCATGTTCGGTAGCATTGTAAGCATGGGAGATATAGCGAGCGTGCTCATCCCAATCATCCCGGTGCTCATTAACCATTGTCGTGAGACATTGGATCAACGTCCGATTGAAACGTTCCACCATACCATCCGATTGAGGTCGGTAGGGGTTCGTATGCGTCTTGCAGATGTGTATTTTACTACACAGTTCTGCCCACAGTCGAGATTCAAACTCACGACCCTGGTCGGAGTGAAGCATTAAAGGACCTCCCCACGTGAGGATCCAATTCTCGAAAAGTGCTTCTGCGCAGGTAACAGCTGTATGATTTACCAACGGATATACTTGGACATACTTGGTATAGTAGTCCTGTACCACCATCATACAGGTATTCCCACGGGGGGTCGTGTTGAAACCACTAATGATATCAACAGCGATCCGGGCAAATCGAACACCGAATAGCTCTTGACTTAGAGGTAGTTTACCAATACCAGGTCCAGGCTTTGATAAACAGCATTGGGGACATTGTCTCACCCAACGCCGTATGTCCAAAGTCATACCAGGCCAGTAATATCTACTCTTAATCTTTGCCTCAGTCCGTTGTCTGCCAAAGTGTGCTGAAGTTCGGTGGCCATGACAGTAATTGAGCAACTGTAGTCTGAGTGACAAAGGCACTACAGACTGAGCTGTTCTCTTCCTGCCAGGTTGCACCCTCCAGCGGCACAATACACTGTTCCGTATAAAAAGATTATCCCACTGAGCTAACAGTTGTCTAACTTCTTTACATTCCAGCGAAAGTGCGGGGCGAACAGGCTTGGACAGGCCCAACAACTTCAAGGAGTACACCCTTGAAATAGCTGGATCCGCAAGCTGCTCATCCTTCAAGTGATTTAACGTCCAGTTAGGAACTTTCGCACCCACAGACGCAATCACTGCATTGTGAGACCCACAGTCTCGGCAGTCTACACGGTGACAGTTCCGGATAGGATAGCGGGACAAGCTGTCCGCATTCACATGATCTACTCCACTCCTGTGTATGATATGCTCATTCGTCATGCCAAACTCAGAGAGGTGGTTCAACCATCTACCCATCATCCCCTCAGCGTCCTTGAAGTTAAGGAGCCACTGCAGAGATGAATGATCCGTCCGTACGAGATAATTCCCACCATATAGGAAATGTCTGTACTTTTTTGTGTAAACCACCACTGCCAAGAGTTCACGCTTGGTTGTGCAGTAGTTACGTTGTGTTTTGCTTAGACTGTTGGACGAAAATGCCAGCGGCACTTCTCGCCCATCCTGGATCTGCGACAAGGCAGCACCAATACTTGTATTAGAAGCATCAGTGTCCAAGATGAACTTACCAACAGGTGCAGGGTAGTGCAAAACAGGTGTTTCTAAGAAGAGTCTCTTTAACTCACTGAAAGACTGTTCTGCGGCTGGAGACCAGACTATTTTAGCCTTAGCCTTCTTCTCTCCAATCATCAGCTCTTGTAAGGGAGCTGCGACTCTCGAGAATCCAGGTATAAAATCTCTGTAGTATGAACAAAACCCGATGAAAGAGCGTATCTCCTTCGTGTCCATCGGACGAGGCCAGTTCTGTACCACTTCGATCTTATGAGGATCAGCCATGATGCCATGTTCAGAAACAATTCTACCTAGGTATTCAACTGACTTCCTAAAAAGCTTGCACTTTGAAGGTTTCAATTTCAGACCATATGATAAGATGCGTTTCAGCACAGCTTGGAGGTTCTGTAGAGTTTCCTCCACAGAACCACCGAAGACGATGATGTCGTCCAAGTATACTAGGCACTTTTTCCAAAGTAAACCCCGTAACATGGTTTCCATCATTGCCTCGAAGGTTGCCGGGGCATTGCATAGCCCAAATGGCATGACGTTGAACTCAAACAGTCCCATATGGGTAGAAAATGCGTTTTTTTCTCGGTCCCGGGGGTCCATGCCGATCTGCCAATAACCAGATTGTAAATCTAGTGTACAGAACCATTTCGCCCCACCCAGAGATTCCACACATTCATCTATCCGAGGTAGAGGATATGCATTCTTCCTAGTGAGTCCGTTCAACTTCCTATAGTCGATGCAAAATCGACAGGAGCCATCCTTTTTGGTGACCATCACCACAGGACTTGACCATGGACTCTCACTAGGTTGAATCACATCTTCATCCAACATCTTTTCTACCTCAGCCTCCATAGCACTTTTTTTAGCCATGGGTAACCGACGGTAGGGGATTCTACTGGGAAGCGCGTCCCCAGTGTCAACCCGGTGTTGTACCGTATTGGTACGCCCTAGAGGATCTCCTGGTTGCGCAAAGGCGTCAGATAACTCCGACAGCTCATTTGCCACCATTTCGCTCTCTAGGGTTGTGAGGTGTGACTCACACAACAGGGACCTTAAATGTTTCGGTAGGTTGGATTTAGCTAGAGTCTCTTCGTGGGAAGAGTCTCCCGCCACCACACCTACTTCCACAAAGTCCGTAGTTAGTGAGTCTACCCCATATGCTCGCGTGGTGTTACCAATAGGCGTCCCCTTTCGTAGAGTGATTTCTCTACTACTCGAGTTACAAATCGGTATCACCCCCCAACGAGCGTTGGCCAGGTAAGTATGATAGCCAGCAAGACCTAACTCAGAGAGCTTTTGATCTTCTGGTTCAAACATTCCCGGCCGTTTGGCCTGCACTCCCACGCAGCTGACTAGGACATCGGATACATGTCCTGCTGCCAACTTTGTGTCTTGTGCCACTGACGCCACAGAAGAACCATTCCTTAAAACGCACTGTACAGATTGTTTATAAGGATGTTTAATCTGAAGTCGGCCCGTTGCGGTGTTCATTGTTACCCCGTAAAGAGCAGCAAAGTCCATCCCCAGTATGCCATCATCAGTGATGTCGGTGATGGTTGGACATATCCAGTATGTCTTGCCATCAACCAACATAGGTTTTACAGTTCTGCCATAAGTCTGCATACTATCTCCCGTAGCAGTCCGAGCCTTTACTCCTAGTAGCGGAGCTTCGGGCTGGTTGCAAAGACGGGCCATGAATTTACGATCGACCAAGGTGTGGGATGCACCCGTGTCGACCAAAAATTCACCACGCGTCCCGGAAATAACCAGACTCAGGTACCAACGCTGTCCCCGTAAAGGGACACACTCAGAGGTCAGCATCGGGCTTCCCCCTCCATCCATAGCAACCCCTTTTGTCAGGAGATAATCCCAACACGGGTCGCTCGGGGAGTCTTGAATCACACTGCTCTGGGCAATTGATTCTAACCAAGACTCCTCTAAGCCAGCGACTACAGAATCCTCCGGATTCCGTTCGTCCTTGCCAGCCCCGCCTTGCCAGACGCTTACAGGTTGTACAGACCCTTCTGCCTCTGCGCGGCCTTGGTTCATGGAAGAGTTAACACCGTCTACTAATCCCTTACAGGCATGGCTAACTGTGGGGGCGCCATCCTTGCCAAGAGGATGGGCCCCATTCAGTTTTCCGTCTCCTTTTCAGTTTTAGCAGCGACGGGTGCAGGGGCTTTGCATTCGCTAGCCCAATGACCCATCTTTTGACAGCGTCTACATGGCTGAGGTTTCGTGTCCTTTTTCTTCTTTTTCCTTCTCTTTCCAGATCCAGAATCAGAAGTGGACGCAGAGCTCTTTTCCAAGTGCTTCCGCAACAAACCCTCAATCATCTTTTCCATGTCCCTGTCAGGCATTACTGCCGCCACCTCCTCGGAGGCGGGCTGTTTTTTCTTAGGTGGTTTTGTGGCGGCCTCTACCACCTGAGTTCCTTTCGGGGCTACAGATGGAGCTGCCGACACTCCTCCACTAGGAAAAACAGCCTGTTTGGTGTCATACACATCTGCATGGTCGAAAAGGTCAGCTAGAGACAAGTCCGGCTGCCATTTCTCCCGCAGATATGCCTGGAGATTGGTGTCCCTGACTCCATTGACAAACCTGGAGGTTAACTCCTGGATGACAGTGGGGGTGTCAGGTCTACATCCCTGATAACACTCGGATATCAGTTCCTGTAGAGCAAATCCGTAGGATCTCAGATGCTCGTCCTTGCGTTGGACACGTTTGAGCAGCTGAGTCCTTGGGTCATGCTCACCAATCTTCCCAATCGCCCATTCAGCTGTTTCTTCAAGTGAGCTCAATGTCTTGATCTTCACTCTCTCGAACGCCAAAAGGGCTGGTTCACCTGGCCCGTTGCAGAGTGCTTGCTTCAGAGCAACCAGCGCTTGCTGATTGTTCCAGCGATTGCTCTCCACAATAGCCTTGAACCGAACTTTGTACTTTCTCCAGGGTGGCGACCCTGTGAAAGGCGGAATATCGATGGCCTTTTGACGGGCTGCATCAGGATGTTTGATCTCCCCAAAGTTGAAAGGAGCATACCGTTCATCCAGTTCATCGATGTCCCGCGGGACGATGTCTGTCCCCAGCTTCTCAATAGCCGGGTTCCGGTCGTACTTAGCCCGCTGGACAGGCGTTAAGCCTTGTCTAGCTCTGGGTTTCGGTACTGGAACTGAGACCATGGTCTGCTGTTGGTTCAACATCGTTGAACCAGTAGATGGGTGGGTGTACCCTGGAGGTGTTGCCGTGCCTCCAAAGGCGCCACCACAGACCGGAGTCTGTAGATAGCTAGCCCCCATCTGAGGTGTCATACCTGTTACCGTGGTGTGCACTAGCGGCGGGACACTTGAAGGTGTCACTGTCGTGTACACACTGGGTACGGGTATGACTGGAGGTACCACCGTGGTAGGTGGTGGTACTTGCTCCGACTTCGTCTTCAGGTCCTGATTGACTTGCCTTAAGCTTGCGAGGTCCTGTCTGGCTAAGTGGAGCTGCGTGCTCAAATCCTTTCCCAAGGAAGTTAAGCTTGCAACCTCACATTCGCCAGACACCCTCTGGTGCAAAAGTTTGTCAACCTCCACCTTGTGGGAAGCCATCTCGTTCTGGAGTTCCAGTAGGAACTTTTTCTTCTCATCAACCTCCCTTAGGAATAACTTCCTAGTTTGATTGATGGAAGCAAGTTCCCTCCGGGCTTCCGCGAGCTCATGCAACTCAGTTTTCCTGGTGGGGATACCCATGGCAGGGGAGTAATGTAGCGGGCACGTATCGCTCGGGGCAGCCCGAGCGTGCGTGGAGAGCGCATTGCCCGCCTATGGTAGCTCAGGTACCGTAGCAGAGCAGTGAGAAGCAGCTGGCCCTGTGGTGCAGCGGTAGCATTCTCAACTTCGGAGTGGAGGGACCGGGGTTCGATTCCCCGTGGGGCTCGACGTTTTCACTGCCTTCTACACTGGTGCACGTTTGACCAGGATCCACCGAACCTGGGTTGGGTACTTAAGCTTGTTCAGCTTCTGCTGAGTGGTCTTCGTGGCCTCCGGTCACGTCAGCAGAAGTCTGAAGGGGAGTAATGTAGCGGGCACGTATCGCTCGGGGCAGCCCGAGCGTGCGTGGAGAGCGCATTGCCCGCCTATGGTAGCTCAGGTACCGTAGCAGAGCAGTGAGAAGCAGCTGGCCCTGTGGTGCAGCGGTAGCATTCTCAACTTCGGAGTGGAGGGACCGGGTTCGATTCCCCGTGGGGCTCGACGTTTTCACTGCCTTCTACAACATCAAAATAATGTTTAAATACTTTATATAACGTTATGCCATAGTAAGGAGCCTTAGAGAAACATTACATAACGTTATAAAATATTATAAATGTTGTATAACATTTTTTGTTTACTGGGATGGTTTAATATTGAAACACCACCTACATAGTCTATTATCTTTACTAGAAACCCTATCGCAATGACAACCTAAGGTTTTTGCCATTTAGGTGTTGTCAATTTGAAGATCTGAATAAGTAGCACCTAGCTGCATGCACAATCTTATACATGTATAGCTCTTTATATCATGAGACATAAGGTGTGACACAGAGGCAAAGTGTCTATAGACCTTCGTCATTTCCCACAGAAGGCTAATTTATTACAATGTATGCGACTTATTTCACTCAGGACTACACCAAGACTGTGAGAGTGATGTTCATACCTGTTCAGTGGTCCTTTTCCACATCATGCCCAACACAAATACAACAACCCATGGTGGAGTGATGTATGCTGAGATAGATTGTAAATAGTTCCAGAGCTGTGACCCCTGGATGAGTTGCAATACAGGTAGCCAGGCTACACTGACACCAATCAGAATGAGTGCAAACACGCGCCCAACAATCACCATCTCCTTCTCTTTGGCCTAGAAATGGAAAACAAATCAGTTCAATAGTCTCTCCTCACCGTCAAAATATAGATAAAGTTGAACTTAATTCAAGGGAATTGATAGCTAATAAGGACTTGCAGCAGGTCTAAAGAATGTCCAGATGTCCATGGTGAATATAGAACTGGCACTGTTGTAGTCTGATGTAAGGGTGCTCATCAGGGCAGCCAACAATGCTGCCAACATCAGACCCCTGAGTCCTGAACAGAAGAAAGCGCAGGCAACATTGTACTAAACATAGTCATTTCCCTTTTGAATAATCCACTATAATGAATATGGTAAAATTAAAAATTGTACTATGCATGACAGGCGTTTGTTCAAACCTGGAAGCTAAATCTAAACATAATTTATAGTATACTGTGGTCAACACAAGATAATTACCTGTGGGCAGGATCCTCAAAACCAACATGGGATATGCAATGTTTGTGCAACCATTTCTGTTTCCACATATGCTAAAGCAAGCATCTGGATCAGTGCATGCTACTTCCTCTGATATGTATAAAGATACATTGCATTAGGACGGAATATGGAATGTTGTGAAGATGATATCAATGTGTCTATACATGATTGAATATGTGTCTTGATCAATGTGCAAGACTTGCTTGATACTTCTGCAATAATTTCGAAGCATCAGCAACTTTAGCAGGAGCTACTGGTACCCTTGTCAAATAGAACTGCATTATTGTGGTCATGGTTTATGTGGAACATGATCTGGACAATACTTACCTTTCAAACTATATTGTGCTTGACAGATAGGAATATGTGCTATCCGAATCATATCATTATTACATGTCTCTCTGTAAAGCTAAGATATGACAATGTGGCTATTAGGCCTATATTTTTGCACATCAGCCTTTGTCTAACCGGGACAAAGGTTCCACTACTATATTCTGTTTAAAATGGTACAGAGCATCATTGATCCTCTGAGGTATTGCAATAATAGCAACTCAATACACACCCTACGTGTGGAGATGAAGCAATACCCTTCTTTGTTGTCCCCCTCTTTGTGGTATGTCCGAATATACACAGGGTATTTAAAATCACACAATTTGACATAAGGGTACTTACAACGTTCATGTAACCGACACCATGTTCTAATGTATTCAACCTGATAATATGAATCACGGCAAAAACCTGTAATTTCTACATACCCTCTTGTTGACAATAAAGATAAATGTACTTAAAAAAACAATAATGTGTAATTAGAAAGTGATACACAATATGAATAAGTACCTGGGAACATCACTCTGCTGATCATGCCTGGCAGGACTAGCAAGAAGAAAGGCAGGAACTTAAGATAGGATGCCAGCACACAGGCAGCTTTACTGTGAGATACATTCTTCGCAGCAAGGTTCCTTTGTACCATTACCTTCATTGCAAGTTTGTGAATTAGCTCAGATTTGCTAAAGAAATCATATAGATACATAAACCTACAGGCTGTGTCTCACGAACTTGGTCCAATGTGTTTGTCTATGACCGGGTGCCGTCTATGACTGGGTGCCGTCTATGACCGGGTGCCGTCTATAACCGGCTATCTAAAAAAGTTGTTTTGTAGGAATACTTTTTTTTTCTTTTAAACAATTTTTATAAGGTTTTACCAACTCTACATTAATGTGTATTGTTCTATAGTTAAAGATGCACTATATTTGCCTTTTCCTTACTAGCTGGTCATAGACGGCACCCGGTCATAGACGGCACCCGGTCATAGACGGCACCCGGTCATAGACGGCACCCGGTCATAGACGGCACCCGGTCATAGACGGCACCCGGTCATAGACGGCACCCGGTCATAGACGGCACCCGGTCATAGATGGCACCCGATCATAGATGGTACCCGGTCATAGCCGGCACCCAGTAATAGACGAAAACATTGGCCCAACTGCATGAGACACAGCCTACATTTGGTATAAGCATTGATGCTATTGAACAATAATTTACTTGATTTGATTATTATGGCATTACAGTTGGTAAGGCAATCCCTGATTAGGTCCACTAGATCCATCTTTCACATCTAAACCATTATGTTTTACTGGATTACCATAGGAATGATATGTCATTAATTAAAAAAATTAAGTGCCTTTCCTTTCTTTTGGATACTCAGAATTATTCACAATAATACAGAATTATTTACCTGATTTGAACAGAAGAAATATGTTGCCAAAATTGTAAGTCCAAAGACAAGACCAGGCCAAGGAAACATGGAAGAGTTGGCATCTTGGAAGATATGGTAGGCTGTTTCAGGTGGAAAGCCACATGAGAGGTTGCCATATGTGGCATACATATACATAGTTGTATTTGAGGCAGAATCCTTGTATCGTCTCATCAAGGCTTCATATCCTCCCACCTTGTACAGTGCTGCAATACCAATAGAAGTGAAGTTAATCCTCACCCACCATTGGTCATTCTACCCCCACATTCCACAAAGGAGCATTGTCTACTACTTCCACTCAACACCAGATGCCATATATATTTGTACTCTCCCAGCAGTGTATAAATCCGTATCTAATTATAGTTATAGAAAAAGAAAGGAGGGGAAGTTGGGGAGGGGGGGGATGCGCATGACACAAATTTTCTGTGGGAGAAGGGGGTTCTGGAGTGTGTGGGATTGGGGATTCGTGAACACCTTAATGATATACACAAACTATATGCACAAGATTACACGCTTAAGATAATGACTACCCCGTCCCCTTTAGCCAGCTATAGTACACACATGTCTAGATGCCGCCACTGCACCACCACCCAGATGCTCAGGCTCTATACTGATATTGGGTACACAAAACCCATGGTAACGCCTTACTGGATACTGCTCACAGCCATTATTGATTGAAATCTCTTTTTTTAGCCTGATCATTATGATGTCCACAGCCCTATAGATTGTACTTGTGTACACCATTTTGTAAATTTTTGAAATGATGAATATTTGATCATGTAAAAAGTACCGTAAATTCCCATGTATAACCCGCACATCGCGTATAACCCGCACTCCGACTTTGAGAGCATCTTATAACCCGCACCTGGGGTCTGAAAATTGCCGTTTTAGTAATGTACTATACATACATAGTCCTGACACAGTAAGTGTTCCAAAAATCAAGATCCCTGCCTGCAGCACGTCCGTATAGATAACTGCTGCCAGACCACCTGTAGATAGATGTGTAATCTGTTTAGTATCCCAACTGTTGTGGTGGCTAATTTTCACTCTTAATGTGACAATAAGCCGGGGTCATAATGATGTGAAATTATCAAATCTGTGTGGACACCATTTCTATACAAGAATTCACATAGAACGAGGCAAATTGATATTCACTGATCAGTCATAAGTGGGGCAATTAGCATACTTCTCTTTCAACAAACAAGGTGGCACCAGTGTGCAGTGTTTTTTTTTTGTTTACAAGTTGTGTACACAGATCAGTGTATTGAATTCAGCATACCTCAGGTGGCTGGCCATGCTTGTGCTTTCTTCACCAAAGTGGTTATTATCTCACACCTTACATTAAGGAATCTTTGGTAACAGGAATCATGTACCCATTTCAAAAGAGAACTATAAATCCAGGGGTTCTAGGTAAGTATTGAAAGGAGTTAATTTGAGCCACCCTAATTGGGATACCAACATTGAAATGTCCACTATAAACATATATTTATTGCTAGTACTCCACACATGCATCCACACATGCATCACCCAATACCTTAGAGTAGGGACTCCAGAAAAAAAAGAGAAATATTAAATGATCAATTCTATTTCTTTTATGATGTAGAATGTGAGAGATGTAAACTAAATCTTTTGGAATTTTCTTTCTATCTATCATAGAACTCAGACAATCTTTGAATAGGTGTAAATAAAATCCACCAAGTTCCTCTAGTACATTTCCTATATAATTGCTATCCAGCTTTGGAGTCCCAGTGAACCTGTGTGGGGGAGGGTGATAGGGTCTGCCAGGTGAGTGGGGGTATGTGGGAGGTAGTTATATAAGGGGTTTGGAGGGCATTTGAAGTACTGGCCAGGCTAGGCCCTGATTGACAGGCCCTCTTAACATGATCACCCATTATACTAGTATAGAGTAAACCAATTCTCTTAATTACCCAATCATAAGTATTATGATGTTATGGTCTAGGAAGAGGTGAGAGGATCCTCTGATTGCTTCCATTTTCTAACATGATATAAAAACATATTGGATGAGATCACAAACCGAAAAGCAACGGAAAGCATTCATAAATTCATAGAGTTTTGATATAATCTATTTCATCTCCAAAATATTTGGTAACTTCTCTTAGCTGCAGTGACTTATTATAGGGATGGCTGGATAGGCCTTTCTCTTGAGTATATTTCTGTGTGATTACCTAAAAGTAATAGATGAAATGTCACTCCCTAAGAGGGGAGTTTTATAACAGTGTATCTGAGGCACAGCTGCACCAAAATACTCTACTGCTGTGTGTACTGTGCACAGGGGCTCACCTAGCGGATTCTTGAGTCCCTACTTAGAGCAACTGTCTCAGTGAATTGTATGGTTGAAACAACATTGAACAAGTGAGTGATGTCACAGATAGCAGATTATCTTAATGGGATAATAAGTACGACGTGTGTTCCATTATCACATAATACATTAACATGTATACTAAGTACACAATAATATTCTACCTGCGATTGTGTAGATGCCAGTTACAATGAGGATGAGGATTGTGGACAAGTAAACATCCCAGCCTAGGATACGATTGATGAATAGGGAACCTGCATATAGCTGTGCCTGTATGATATACAATAATAATGATACATTTATATACATTAGAACAATCTGTACATTGTAAGAATGAATTACATTCATAGCTGACATATGCTGTGGAAAAGGACTATAAGGTCCCTTTGCATAGATCATGTCACAATATAAAAGACAACATGAAATACGTGATGGAGAACTGCTATAGTCAATTATCAAGTCATTTGAGATTATTATTTGTAATAATGAGGTTATATTAGTGTCACTTTACTGACCTATAATGAACAAGCAATGCTTCATATACAAAGATAATTGAAGACACCAACTTACAGAAATGCCCATAAGAACTACAAGTAGTAGCTGCACTACTGCATAATACACCTGAAGCCGACGGCCGCCATACCTCTTCTTCATGTATCCTGGCATTGTGAATGTCTGCAGGAAAATGTTATTAGAAACGTACGTAAAAACTTCTGTGGTGACCTTATATGATTTCATTACAATATTTGTGCTAATAGCGCTTGGATACATGCACGAATTATGCATGAAAAAATGTCAAAGGGTATGTTCACGATTTATTTAACATCCATTACTGAATGTCATTTAGACTTTATATGTACTATGAGCAGTACCTGTAGTATCCTGCATGCTACACGACTCTACAGTACCATGTTATTGCTAAACTGGCGAAAGGTAATTATGCATATGCTGAGGTCTACTTGATGTCTGGTTAAATTTCACTATGTCCAGAAAGACTTAGTTATCCACACACAACTCACAAACAATCACTAACTTACAGATGAAGCAATGTATATAGGTACAAAAACCCATCCAAGGAGAATCAAGACATAAGTTGCCTGTGGATATAGAAGTATACAATGTTGAATAGATACAGAGCTAGAGATTCAAAAACTCATTTAGGCGAATACTGATTGCAAATTCATAGAACAATGATTGATAGTTAGACATATATTGCACTACCATAAAACCTCGTGTATAAGCCTAACTCGCGTATAAGCCACACCCTGAGGTAAGGCCGATCCTATAAGCCTCATTGGCAATCTGAATGTGCCGATTTTGGTATTGTATCATAGTGGCAAAAACCTATACGGCGCACCCCGACCCTGGGCCGATCCTATAAACCGCACTGCCGATCTGATTCGCGTACTAGCCGTGGCTTATACACAAGGTTTTACAGTAGGTAAGAAAGAACAATGTGTTTTTACCGCTATTTTACATTCCTAGCCACAACGGAGATCAATATCAAAGTTCTCTGTTACATGCAATATAAATCATAGCACATAGAAAGTCCTACTTTTTTATATTGCAATTACCCTTCCCCAAAACACTTACATGCCACTCAAACATGATGGGTGCAAATCCATTAGCTGCTGCAGATCCTGGTAAACCAATGAAAGTGGAGGCGCCCATGTTGGTGGCAAATATAGACCCTGCTATCTACAAAAAAAGGACATGGTGCCTAATTCATGTTTAACCTTTTAAGAGCCTGGCGGTGCCTGAAGTTTCACAACTATTTAGGATCATAATAATCCAACGCAGGCCTGGTGAGTAACTCATCACTCCTGGTCCTTCAAAGTGTATCAACACCATAAGGTCAGCATGATGTATGAACCCAACATTGGGGAGTACTCGCCAGTGCTACATTCATGCATTATGGCAACGAATGGGCTTTAAAACTTTGTGGATCTTAAATGTTCAAGTATTTGCATATAATTTGATATCGCAATGGTGAATTGATAATGATAATTAATTGGTGTCAAAGACAGACCAGAATACCCTGCTTCCTATACATTATTATCATGACAGTGTACATCATAAAGTCTGCTGAAAATTACTTATGGTAATGATAGTTTTTCCCACAAAAACAATATAATTATTATGTTTATACAATGTTAAAATTAGGTACAGTATCAATATGATTATACTCACTGGCACAAAAGTCATAGATTTTCCAGCTAAGAAAAGACCCTGTGTTCTACCTCTTTGCGCTCGATATGTTGCCTGTGGATATTTAAAATCTATATGCATTATATTATTCTAGTATTGGTGAACTGATTTATTTAGGTAAGGCAAAATAGCTTATACACCCATAAAATGCTATATATTCATCTTTGTAGTGTACCCAGTAAACAAATAACGTTATACACCATTTTATAACATTATATAACGTTATATGTCAACGATTTTCTAAGGCTCTTTAGTATGACATAACGTTATGTTAAATTTAAAACGTACTGGGTATGCATCAATCATTTAGCATTTTCTAGATAAGAGATTGATGATAATTCAGTACACTTACCACCATCCCAACAATGAAGACAATCACAAAATAGAGTACTAGGATGATCACATCCACAACACCGATACTGTCATAAGCCATGTTGACTTATACTTGCTCCTATTCTCCTTGTCTCCAGAACAGTGTCCGACTTGTTACATAGTGAACATAAGAAATATCAGTTCACTTGTAACATGTGTGAGGCAGATGTGTTGGCATGTGAAGTTGCTGATCTAGGGTGTACGACTTCTATCTGTGTCATTACTGCTATCTGCATCAATAATGTATCAAGGCTGACCATCCAAGCACTATCTGTGTCAAAGAGACTCTATCTATATCCAAGTATGTGTATCAAAAAGCCGATGTGTGAGATATGTGTCAAAATTGGTTTGAGAGTGTGTGATATAGTAAAAGATTGGGTTTAGGGGTGGGGTGTCGTATTTAGGGGTGTTTGGGATTGAGTGATAGAACAATAATATGCATGAAATGAGGCTAACGTGTGCCAACAGCATGTATGTATAACGGTGAAAGATAATGGAATATACATGAATGAACTTGGAAGAAGGAAAATAATAAATGGTGTGTTTTTACCCAATTAAAAAATTCAAGTAAGGCGACTCAAAAAAATAAACTGGTTTCTCATTAGGGTAAGCTCACCTATTTCTTACCAGAGTTTCACCCTAAGACGACCTCAATCTGTAAGGTATTAGCAGCAACCCTGTGACAAAGATTATTCTGTAAGGAATGCTGCTTAGATACCTACTTTTCAAAAGCTCCAAAGTTTAAGAAAATACACCCATAATGGGAAAATAATGAACCTACATAATTTTAACATTATTCTATTGAGTAAATCCAGTTTACCTAGATATAAATTACAAATGATTCTTATCATTTTGACAGAGATAAGAGAGGTCGACTCTGGGTTCATTTTGGTCGACATTGAGTGAAAATAGACCATTTGAGATTTCCAAATATAAAGGCAATAATATACATTTAATATTGTTCATAAAATTATCAAGTATGATCAATTGCACTCCCTGGATCATTGCCCAGTGTCTGATACAGCAGATATAATGTAATAGTGGTTTTATTATACGTAATGAAGCATCTGCTAACGATCATGAAAAACTGTGACGGGAAGGGTCGACTTATGGTGAATTTACCCTACTGCGTGCACCATAAAAATCGTGGGGAAAACTTTTAAAATTTTCTTTTTTAATGAAAATAAAGTAATAAATATTGGCATGTTTGGTATGAAGATTATACTGTCTGTAATTCAGTAAGGAATGACTTAGAATATAACAGCTTCCTTGACAACCTTTTGGTCAATAAACTCTTAACTACTAAAATGTGAACACCATTCACGGAAAGTCTAGAATACATTTTACCCCTCAGTAAAAAAAAAAAGAAAAAAAGATAGAATAAAAAACGCCCTCGTCATATTTTTCACTGCTGGGTGATGAGAAACAACTCTTATTTTGAGTGGCCTAATTTTTGGGCCATTTCGGAGTCAATTTGTTGTCCACAGGTCAACGCTGTCGTCGACGAGTGGGAACTAAAGTTTTTAAATCGTTGTGAAATAAGCAGAGAATAACCATGACTAGACTACCGATTTTGTCTGGCTGTGTAGTAGGCCTATGCCAGGAGGCGAGGGTAAGACAGGGCCTACTTGTCTGTGAACTCACTATAATACATTTGAGAATGTTTGAAAGTTATTGCCAGGGCATATGGTTAGGTCAACACTAGGACAGGAGGTCAGGGTGGTAAGAGAAAAGTGCATGCATTAGTACAGAAAGTGGCCATCCTTCTAACAATCATCCTTTAATCATATCCGCCGCCTGCTCCCCCCCCCCCACACCACCCTCACATAAGGGAAGATAACAATTTATTTGACACACTGTAAATAGTGAATCCAAAAATACGTCCTAACATTGCAGATAGCGGTTATGCCACATATAGTGGCTGTGCACAGGGTCACCATGAGTTTCGCTGCCATGGTTGTTACTGTTAGCATATAGGAGGCTCGAGGATATATTCAAGGCTTATTTTAGTACAGTAATGTTCTGTCGCTGTTAATTCAAAAACGGCTATTTATATATATCATATTATGGGTTTATTTATAGAAATAGCCGGTGCACTCGTTTATGTCAAAATAATTTTGCACCACCCATAAGTAAACATACTTGTCACAAATATTTCTGACAGTGAAAACTTGTTTGAGTATTCACCCTGTACATGGGTATACCCTACTAGTACTACAAAGATTTGGAGGCGGACTGTCACCCTACATGACCTAGATGTACTGATGCTCCGCACACATGGTTAGAATTGATGCAATGGCACGACATCTAAAGGTCACATGTTTTACAAATCAAGTGTGAACTGTTCTGCCTTTGTAGGCCTATATACATTTTCCCTAAATCCAAATCTAAGAACAAAATATTTATTTTTAAGAACAAGATTTCGAAAATCAGAGTTCGAATTTAGATTGAATTAGGTAGCTAAGAGTGGGCAGAATTCACATAGGTTTAAGTAGACTGTAAAGAAATCGATGTACTTTCTATGGGTTTGCCCTGTAAAACTCAACAGTGATTTACGGTCATTTCGAATACAATGAAGCATCCTAAATATCAGCCATTTCATAGTGAATACTTGTAATGTGCTAGCCGGATTAGGATTACAATGATGCACCGTAGATTTGTTTTCTTGTGTCTAATCCCAGAGAGAGCCATTTATGTGTCCTGCCATAGATAGGTGGCCTGGTTTGTCTGGGGAGTGTGAGCCCTTAAAGTGGAGTATACATGTTGAAATAATGGTAATATTCCATTAATCTATATGTTTGGCAATTTAACAATGCAAGCTTATATTAGGTTTGACAAAATACCCTGATCACTTGATACTATTCAGAAGAAAGTATAGTTGTATGGTCATAGACACTTTTTTTTGTGCTAATATATCATACATATATCCCTATTTCTGCAAACTCTGCCTTGTAACAAACCTATAGAATACCGTAAAACCTTGCGTGTAGACTAGTATACAATTTAAGTCAGATGGCCAGTGCGGCTTATAGGATCGGGACAAAGTCGAGGTGTGGCTTATATGCGAGATTTTAGATGCATGCTACAGCACTTAAGTCACCATAATCTGATCTGTGAGGCTAATAGGATATTCCCAATATTGAGAACAATGATTCTACACAAAATTATTGGCAATTCTAAGTAAAGTCTAAGGTAATTCTACATTAAAGGGGCAGTCTCACCACTCGCACTTAACCACATAGTGGACTTGAACAGTACTAGAATTGTGAGTGGGATACGCTCGGTGATTATGCCACTTTAAATTAACAGTGACTCTACGTAAAATTAATGGTGGCCGTTAATAGGGTGAACGTTATGTCGCAAAAGTTGCCAGGGAATCACTGTCTTTTTAGGGTTCAAATCGAATTAAGATAATATTTAACTTGCCCCCCTTACTGGCCATTGGTTTTGGTCATTGGACACCAGACTATGCAATGGAGCCAACCAATCTAAGCACAGATTATGTGCTAGGTTTCACCCAATCTGGGCTGAGAGTGGGTGCGCTTAGCACAGGCAAACTCACCTGGAAGTTACAGAATTTGGTACTAGATGGCCAAACTATATCATATGTCATCCATATATAAAAGTTCCCCTTACCCCCCTCCCCCCCCCCCGACAGAAAAAGTCACCAGATTGCACTCATTTGCCCAAAATGAGCAGCCATGCAGATTGGGACTACACCTTAAACTCAAGCTGCGCCCAAATATTTAAAAAAAAGGAGGATTTAAGCATTACGTGTACTACCATTTGCTCATAAGTTTAAGTATCCTACGTTAGAACCAACAACAGTTTAGGTCTACGTTGGTTCAGTATGATGAAGACAGAGGGAGGTAATGTGAAATAGGTTAGTTCTATAAACACTCCTAGGGGGCTCACATATCAGAAATGAGACGCTCAAATGGAAAGTTCCTCTCCCTCTTAACGCTTGTATATATGTATCAATGTCACCATTCCTTTATGTATTGTATTTATATATTCATATGTTTATTTGCTAAAAAAAAGAATCTGCATAAACAAGTACATTTAGTTTTTCGTTATATCATATTGAACACGTTATGACGAATCAGTAAGGATTAGGGAATTATCATTTCCTAACAACATGGCAATATTGTTGATTGGGGGCAGGACCATATTCAAGATATGAAGATGTTCATTGTAGCTAGGAAATTCTCTGTAATCGTTTCTTATTAATACAATGTTAATTCTATAGATCAATGATGTTAATATGTAAGGAACAATACTGAACCTCATTCATATATATAGGGGTATTTTATTACAGAAATAATTCCATCTTATCATGTATGAATTTAATATTTACAACAATGTTGACAATTCGTAGAGACAATTTAGCGGCTTAAGGGATGATAGAATTATAGCCATATATATTTCAGGTGATTATTTATAGATGATGTTTATCAAACACACACAACAATAAATGTTTATCATGGTACTAGGATGACACTATGTGATAGTTGTGGATTATGCTAATCAATTATATAACCATCAGAACACAGATAGATACATAACAACTTATATATTTATATGCAGATATATACACTCTAGGCAGCACATCACTGGATAGAAGAATGAATGAAGGTTAGGCATAAAATCCTATAATAAAGCAGGTGATGGCAATGGCCATAACCCCATTGATGTCACAAACTTTCTTCCAGAAGGGGTCCTCAGTGATGTCTGTCATTTTCCTCTTGACCTCTGCGCGTTCTTCGTTTGTCATCTTTGGAGGCGGTGGGTTGTTGAAACCACAGGCTGTGTTGTATATATTTTTGGCTGTGGACAATTCTGTAACGGACGATTAGAGCAAGAGGTGAATGGTTTTTATCGATTATCATTCCTCCTTCCCTCCGACCCCACATTATGCACCGGCTCTCCTCTCTTCTCCCCTCTCTCTGCCTGTCTCTCTTTCTCTTTCTCTCTCTCCCATAACTCATCATTATTACATATATGACATAGAGTTCATGAAAATAGAAAGTTGTGCCATAAACGCCTGATTGTCTCCTTTATGAATAACAGTTATGTTAAGAGAGCCTAATGGGAAATAGTCCAATTACCAGTTTACTTAACATATTGTCAATAAAGAGAACATACTAACCCTTTGGATCTACATAATCATTCTCCTCCTCTTTACGTTTACGTTCATACTCCTCTTCGTTCTCATCATCAGTAAGTTCAGGTTCCATTTTATCATCCTTAGTCCACCAAGTCACTTTGTGTAACTGTTGACAGAAAGTATAATAATGTGATGATATCTTATGCAATATAATATTATACTGTATACTGTAGTCTTAGGCCTATATGCCACCCTACCCTTGGTCAGCAGTTGGTGTACTGCGTTTACGAATTATCAAAACCATTCTTTATTAGGGATGCCTCAGAACTGAGAAAAGCTCATGTGAAAGAAACTGGCCAAAATCCATTCAAAGGTTTTCTCTTTTGATATATAATCAGGAATTCACACAGGACTTTAAATCCCTGTCTTTGAATTATAGTAGTGTGGTATGATAGAGAGGTATAATGAATGTACCTGTTTAGGCTTTCTGGGAGCAGTAAGTAGTGATACAATCACAGTAACAACAGAAGTGATGACTCCCAGAATCATGGCAAAGTGCAGGTAGTGCACCTTGGTGAAGACACTTGGTCTGGTGTCAACCTCACCACCACCACAGGTGGGGGTTGAGTAAGAGAAATGGACACCCATACGGCATATACCAGCCACCAGTCCTGCCATCAGACCCCAGAACGCACCCTATGATAAGAATGATTAAGAGGACATTTTAAGATACGGTTTTCAGTGTATTAAAGTAATTGTTTGAATAATAAAACGCACTTGAATTGATGCGGTAGCTACCATATTCAAAAGGGCCATGAATCACCAGATTCTTGTAATTCTCTCTTAAAATACGTTTGAAAATTTGCTATGTGAAATGTAAATCCTTTTATAAAATTGCATGTTATGATCTTCACTGGCCAACACAATGTTGTCTTCTTTACCTGTTCAGTGGTTCTCTTCCAGAACATTCCCATGATAACGATGATAACCCATGGAGGGACTACGTACGAGTTGATGGACTGTATATAGTCCCAGAGCTGTGAGCCCTGGAGAGCCTGTAGGATAGGTAACCATCCAATGCTGATGGCAATCAGAAACAGCCCAAAAATACGGCCCACAATTACAGTCTCCCTACTCTTAGCCTGAAATAGAAATGCAAATAGAAGTTGTAATTGCTGTGTAATTGTTTTACTTTCAAGTTGGTGAGATATTCAAACTAGGAAATGCCTCTTTATAGTTTATAGTTGTTCAGACAATAAAATAGTATATAGGCTTAGGGAAAATTAGTTTCTTTTTATGTTGCAAAAATTACATACTAAATATATTTGTCTTTATACACAAGCTTGTTACATACGTTGGGCCTGAAGAATGACCAGACATCCATTGTAAACACAGAACTGGCACTGTTAAACTGCGATGTTAGGGAACTCATCAGGGCAGCCAACAGTGCAGCCAGCATCAGACCTCTTATGCCTAGGGAAAATGTAAATAGTCATTATTATTGCCACAACATTATATTTATATTAGCACAGTTGTCAAACAGAATCTAAAAAAAACGTTGTTATTAAGATACTTTGTTGTGTGTTGGTGTGAACTTTTCTTTCAAGTATAAAGTTACACAGATCTGTTTCAGACCTCTGTGAATGTGAATAATGTCTATATTATGATTGACCTTTATTCAATACTGAAGACTATAAATGCTTACCTTGGGGCAGAATCCTGACAACCAGCAATGGGTAGGCAATATTTGTGCAGCCAGCTCGGTTCTGGCAAATGTCAAAGCAAAGCTGTGGATCCGTGCATGCAATCTCCTCTGAGAATAAAAAAAAACATGAAAAGAATGTCATCACCTGCAATCTGAAATCCCCAGAAACAGTGCAAATATGTTCATATGTATGTGTTTTGACTACTAACAATTTTCACTTTGGTACCACCATGAGAATAGCATCTTATTGCTATATCTTACTGCATTATGATCTTGAGAAGGTGACATAAATCTACTCTACAGTAAGAAGCATGTAGGGAATCTTCCCTGGAAGTGGGACTGACCTGGGAACAGCACTCTGCTGACCATGCCTGGCAGGACAAACAGGAAGAAGGGCAGGAACTTCAGATAGGATGCTACCACACAGGCAGCTTTACTGTGGGACACATTCTTTGCAGCAAGGTTCCTCTGAACTATAACCTGTGTTATATTGATAATCAACAAATGTGATCAAAATGCATGCATTATTTTTTTCCTTGTAAACCATGATATCAAAGGGTGATAAAATTGAATTTGATATAGATCAATTGCATATGTATTGTGTCTTCAGGTATATCAAAATTCTAATACTGTACAATAAAATCTACTTATAATTACGGTATTATTAGGTTTGTGTATGCTATACATGTATACATGACAAACTAATGTCAGATGGACGTAATATCACTGAGATGATTGGGTCAATATAAGGTCATGGGTGATATTAGGAGGTGAATAACCAATAGCCGATAGTACAGCATTGTTCTTGTTTACCTGATTTGTGCAAAAGAAGTAAGTGGCTATCAGTGTGAGTCCAAAGACAAGACCAGGCCAAGGATAGGTAGCAGAGTCTGCTTCATGGAAGATGTGGAAGGCCTTTTCTGGAGGAAAGCCACAGGAGAGGTTGCCGTAGGTGGCCTGTTGGTAGTATGTGGTATTAGCTGCTGATTCCTTGTAACGGTTCATCATGGCCTCATAGCCACCAACCTTAGTAATGGCTGGAACAAGTAGAATATTACTATTATGTCAATATCAATATCAATACATAAATGCAATCCTGATCCACAGTAGGCCTAACTTGCAGTAATAATTATCTTGAGAATGTAGTAATCTAATCGCCTGTAGAGCAACATAGATGACACAATTTGTCTGTTCACTTGAATTCAAATGTACCTTTGATATCTTATGTTCTTCTGTACGTTGCATGCCTTCCACTCTAATTTATTGATGGACTTTATTTAGGAAACAGCTTCATTTCCTTTTCTATGGTGCATGAATACTTACACATTCCAGTGACAATAAGGGCTCCAATGATGAGGATCACTGCTTGTAACGTATCAGTATAGATAACAGCTGCCAGACCGCCTGCATAATGCATAGAAATATGTTATAGAATTGCAGTGAAAAAGTGATTTAGTGGAATTGGGGATGAAGGTTTTGTCTTAAGTCTTATATTATAATCGTTTAATGTTGTTTGTTTGTGTAATTCATTTATTTAACCTGCAAATGCATAGGACCAGGTCCAGTTTGTGCAATGCCGCTGATGTGCATATATATCACAAGATGTTCATCCTGATAAATATACATTCAATTTCCTTAAGGGATATGTTACTTTTCTGTATGTCATATAATGTAATATAATAAAACAAGACATAATATGCATCCTTAGTCTTCACAACTTCTAATGTAGACTCAAGAATCTTATCATTGGATTATTCAGAGGGGGGCTAGTACGGCCAAGGCTACCCGCCTTAGCGAGTCGCCAGAGCTGATACCTGATTGGTCAATGACTTTTGCTAGTTCCCGTGAGTTTATAAATGATATATGAGTCGGGACCCATCTTTGCTAGGGCCCGTACTAACTCCCCTTTAAAGGAATTTACTTATTACTTTTTTCAAATTTTACACGGAAAATATAGGTACCAAAATACAGGCCTCTAATATGTTTCTTGAATATGTGTAGCCCAAGTCAATCAGTGAATGAGACATTACCTCCAATGGTATAGATGGCAGTGATGATGAGGATGAGAATCGTGGAGAGGTAGATGTTCCAGCCCAGGATGAGACGGATAAATAGCGAGCCAGCATAGAGCTCCCCCTATAGATACCAAGATTATTAAAGCTATTGATACATATCTTTAATCGATAATGACACATTATCCCACATTCGATCTTTATGCATCTCATGCTTCTTTTCAAAGTAATATTTCCTTTACCCTCAGTGTAAGACTTTGGCGGATAAACTTATGACAATAGATATAACTGACTAGTACATAATGAATAATAATCAAGTATAATATTATCATACTCCTATTCTTCAAAGGATAGAGTAATAAAGTGATGTTACTCACGGAGATTCCAATAAGGATTGCCAGTACCAGCTGCACAATGGCAAAGTATACCCGTAGCCGACGGCCTCCATATCTCTTTTTCATATACTCTGGCATGGTGAAGGACTGTAGACAATTCGACAAAGGTTTGTTATAAATAAACAATATAGAAATGATCATAGAATTCAGTTTTAATTTGATGTTAGTTTAGTACGCTAACCTAGCCTTATGTGTCTTATGTCCCCTGAAGGCCTTGAATTAGTAAGTTTATTTTGTCTTTTATTCAGTTTTGATAATTATACATTGTACTCATTGTGCATGTATCTATGCTTGTTTCATTAACATAAAACCTACTTACCATTGAGGACATGTATATGGGTACAAAGATCCATCCACATAGAATCAACACATATGTTGCCTGTTATAAAATACAAATGGCAGATGATAACATACATATACTAACTAAGCTCTTATAGATTTGGCAAACTATGGTAAATATTCATATAATTGGATATAACATTAAATGTATTCAATGCCGACCTATTCTTAGTATTACAGACTCACATGCCACTCAAACATAATTGGAGCAAATCCATTGGCTGCAGCCGATCCCGCTAAACCAACAAAGGAGGGTGCTCCAATATTTGTGGCAAAAATTGATCCAGCAATCTGCAAATCAGAATTAAGATAAAACAATCAGCATACCAGGTAATGGTAAAGTTCCAATTAAGTTGTACATAGTGTATTAAAGCCATGATGGTCTTAACTACAAACATTGATAATAACCTACAGTGATTCCTGAGGCTTAAGCTACAGAGATACTTGCATTTACTCACAGCTGACATTTAATCGGTGAGATGATGATTTCTACTTACCACGATCATAATATATCCCAAGGCAAAAGAAAGTATGTTTCAGATAACCCTACCCTAGCTTCAGCAAGGGACTGACCCCCGCATTTATTTTTCAATTTCCCTTAATTCTTGTGAATGTTATATTTTGTAAATATTCATATTTCTCTATAACATATTTTAGCAAACCTTCGGTCAGGAAAAAACACTCTACTGATTTGAGTGGCCTAATTAACACGTTCCTGGTACTTTATCAAAATAAAAGGAAAATCAAAAAAGAGTAACACTCTTTTTTTTGCCTAATCCTGATCTGATTATATTTACTTAATTGGCTTATGACGTTTACTTACATGAATGATAATATTTACTCTATGTGATGATAATCACTTACCGGGATAAAGGTCATGGATTTTCCTGCTAAGAAGAGGCCCTGTGTGCTACCTCTGTCAGCTCTAAAGGTAGCCTGGAGAAGACAGTAAAACAGGAGAATTCATATTAGCTATGCCGTATAGAATTATACGCTAGAATTATAGCATAGAATATTTATTGGCAAGAAATTGGATATTCATAAATCCAGTTTCTTTAAATATTTTTGTAATAAAATTGGGGATATAGGACCTAATACAATATTTGTAGAAAAGTATGTACCGGTATACAAAATGTTGCCATCGCTGAACATTCCCACCAATAATGTTATGACAGATAGCACTCTTATGTAATATAATCTGTGGTCATACTCCTGCTTCTGATGGTACTGACCACAAGCCATGTTGGTCTAATATATATCACATATGTATATTACTGGAAATGTATTTCATTATGTCTATCTCGATCACAACACCTTAGAACCTCGTCGGTAGAAACTAGAATATATACCTTATAGACCAAATAAACTTTCGAATTTGTTCTAAAACGTTAGACATCCTATATTATAAGTTAGGAATCCCTCACCTTTATGTCTTACAAAGGTTGATTTGGGACAACTAGGGTAAGTTGTTTGAGAACCTCTCTCTCTCAAAGTTTATATTCATGACAACATGTATAGCAAGTAGCCTAGGGAAGGATTAATTATCCCCCCCCCAAGATCAGCCATTAGAAACCTCTTTCTGTTATTTCCTCTTACAAGAGTGTGCTGCCTATGCTATCACCTGAAAGTTGTCTATTTCCCAATCTTATATGCCACCAATTTCATTGAACTGCTTAGATTTCTTGGAAAGTGGAATACCATAACATCCATGGGTCGCAAAAGAAATCCATTTGAAATTATTATCATTGGTCGAGCGTTTAGTGGCACGGAGTTGTCAGTTCTTTTATTTGGTTTCCCCCTCAAAGTTTTTTTTCATCATCGAGAATTATTGCTATGCCAAAAAAAGAAATGACATGTAGGCTCAGACAGAGTATGGAGACCTGACAATGGATAGCTCTTATGCAACATGTTATGTCATCATATTGAAGATCAGACTGGTCGTTTGTACACTAGAGAGCGGATTAACGGTGATAAATCAGCCATAGAATTGATAAGGATGGTGACTTCACTTGTTGTAGTCATTGAGAGGATTTTCTCTTTGATGATATGACATATATTACATCGATAAGGTAATACCCCCAGTGAACAGTACCCATGGTACAGCATGCATGGGAGGTAGTCTAACCCTTGAATTTGCCCAAATAATTTTCTTAAATTTTTTAGTCTCAGTGAAAATGATTACTATATTTATATGACTTAAGTTCCAGATCCCAAGACATCCAACCATCATTTCAATTACCGGTGAAAGACTATTTATACATCTACTTCAAAGTAAATAATGATAATTTACTATTGTAATACCATTATTCTAATACATTTTGTCAAATTTTGAGATATTTCAAATTCTGATAACCCGTGGCTTTAAATCATTAAGGATATCCTTGCTCAAAGCAACCTAGATCTACAATCATGCAGTTCCTACAAACCAGAACCGGATCCGGCCAGTTTACCAGTCTATACTACTGCCGGTCCAAATGGCTGGTTGTAATCTGCAGGTCCTTGCCTACAAACCAGTTTTTACGGCTTGTAAATCGGACCGGTATTAAGGTTTCTACAGCATAAAACAGAAAGCATGAATATTTTCTGTAATATTCTTGAGTGATTGGCATATTATAATTATTTATATGATTGTAGCAGACAGGGAGCCCCTGTGTATTATCATTATTAGTACAATCCCTTGCTTTATAATTCATTAAAAAAAACCACTATACTCTAGTATCCGGGCCTGCAAAAATTAAGCCGGGCCTGCATAATGAAATGTCTGCAGGACCGAATGTCCTGCATGGTGAAAAAGTTTTCGTATAGACTGAAGTTTACTGCACTAGGCTGTTTTGGTGAATTTACTCATGTTGGTGTGCATAGAATATCTATGACAGATTCTGGATTTTAGGGTGTACAATGAGCAGGATCCAGTAAAACAGTTAACCATCATATATCACTTTCTCCTTAGAAATGACCGATTCTTGGCAACAATTCAACTGATGTTTCAGTCCCTTCAATATAGAGGCAAGGAAACCATAATAATTATCAATAATTATTCTCTCTTTTTTTCAAGATAATTAGAAGTATATAAGGAGATAAGGGCACTTACTACGAGACCAACTGCCATAACGACCACGAAATAGCCTGCGAGGATGCCAATATCCAATGGCGTTATAGTGACAGCCATCTTGATGGTTTCTTCCAGAGATTCCAAATATTTAGCCAAAAAATAAAGGAGTTTACTCAAAACCTCCTGACGACAGGGAATAAAAATAAACCAAGGTGCTACCTGCAATAGGTAGCAGATTGGGCGATACAAAAATGGTCCTTCACAGTGGTTGAGTGGCTACTCCATGGTTGTGGGACTCAGACCTAAGTGCGCGGTGTTGCTCTGAGAAAGAAGCCACCAGGTTGTGAGGGGGCTCATCCTAGTCACAATCATATATGCATGATGTGCTGATAAGGAGGTGTGTCCTGACAGCTACATAGAGTGTTATGTAACAGTTGATACCTGCATGACATCCACATCGCTGGCTGCACAGCTATGTCCAGACAGAGGTCTCTATACGCCAGTTGAGGCTCTATCAACAATAGACTGATAGCAATATGACCCTTTCAAAACTGGGCGAATATCTTTGAATATCATTGAAATCGTTACCTATTTACATATAAATACTTCTGAATTGTATCGAGAAAATCCCATCAGTATCATATACTCTCCTACATGAAGAATGGAGAAGGAAATTCAAATTCCTCTTAAAGGCTTACCATGCCAAGCGATTTGTTTATATGAAGGAATATTCTCATGAATGGAAATTGTTATTTAATGCTATTCCTGCGTCACTTATGATCTTAAAACGCAATGGATCTAACTAAGGCCACTCAAAAAAATAAAATGGTTTCTCATCACCGCGCGCATCATGAAAATCAGGTTTTGGGGAAACTTTCTTTTTTTTGGGGCCAAATTTTGATGAAAAACCTCATCAAAATGGAGAAAATTGGTCACATTTGGTATCAAATTAAAGTTAATAATGCCAGCGATGCAGTGGTAAAGAAATGACTTACATTTTCCCCACTTTTAGAGACCGATTAATTCTTTTTTTGAGTGGCCTAACATTTGTCTTTTTACATGTTCTCTACAATAATCTCTAGTGGTTGTCATGATAACGGGATAGTTCGTAACAAACAGCTCGTCAATCATAGCTAATTTTAATGGAATGTTGCAGGAAAAGGACAGACATTTTATTTGGACTACAGTTTGTGGCCATGCCACCACAAAACATGTTAACCTGAGGCCATGTCACCTTTAGGTGTTATAGCTATGTCTGTCATAGTGTAAGATAGTAATCTCCATAAGCTGAGCTATTACCTAATACATATCTGATATCTTCAGTTAGTCCCGGCGATCATGTGAGGAAATCGTACACATTGCCATGAAAGCATGAAATCAATCAACACGTGAACCCGATGTCTACGGCATGCATTTAACGCAAAAACTGGATAGCTCTCCCAAGTGAGAGGACAGACGTTCAGAGCGTTATCTTAATAAGACATCTTAAAGTCTTAATTCAGTGTCTTACGTTGGGGCAGGGGTGTCATGTCTTGAGACACCGACACTACGCGTTATCTCAATCTTAAGTCTTAAAGTCTTAATTCAGTGTCTTACCCAGGGCCGCTTTCATCATTAAAAATAAATCATTTCAAGCCGGCAACCAGCTCAGAGGAACTCAGGATGTCTCTAATAGAAGAAAAAGAAGAAAAAGAAACGGGGGTTGGGGGGCAGAGCCCCCCATTACATACTAGTCATAATAGTAATACTTTCAAAATATTATTTATTTTTAATGACATAAGCGGCCTCTACTAAAGTTAAGACCAATAAGACTGTCTTAATAGTCTTAATAAGATAACGATCTAAACGTCTGTCCTCTCAAATAAGGATGGCGCCATCTGTGATGCGGGATGGCACCATCTGTCGGGTTGTTTAGGAACTAACGT
Source organism: Harmothoe impar (assembly GCA_947462335.1). NCBI lineage: Eukaryota > Metazoa > Annelida > Polychaeta > Phyllodocida > Polynoidae > Harmothoe > Harmothoe impar. Next base: position 26,559,801 of record OX381704.1, on the reverse strand, counting down.
TAAGACTATTCAGACTGTCTTAAAAGTCTTATTAAGATAACGCTCTGAACGTCTGTCCTCTCACTTGGGAGAGCTAACCCGTGCGTGCGCATTTAACAGTTAAGGCCACTCAGAAAACCCACCCATTATTACATGTGTGGTGGCCATTTTCGGATAAAACAACCACACATTTTCAGCAATTACCACACAAGTATTAGTATATCACCGGAAAGGAAAGTTCATTCAGTCATGCTATACTTAAGCTCCATCTCCATATGATCAATCTCAGGGTTGGAGCCACCAGGGTAACCATTATTCTAGTAATGTCAGCAATTCTGTTGTTGCATCACCAAACATCCATGAACACACATTACCTCGAACTACACTGCAAGAAAAGTACTCAGGACTGAAACATGTTTAGGTCTCAACATTTTACTAGATTTGTGTCTTCAAATCCTTCTGTTTAGGAATTAAACACTTTTATTCTAAACAATTATGTTGAATATGTTTAGATGTTTAGTATCTAAACATTATGAAGAGTTGGTGCTTAGAATGTAAAGTGTAGAATTTAGATGATGATAGGCTACTTGTAACAAACACATACCAGATGGCAGCTTTGTTGTTGACTATTGATTATGAGGAGGGGACAAGACGAGGATGCATCTTGGGACCATGTGGGAGTCTGAAACTAGGTTGACCCAGTTGCACCTGGGCACAGGTGAGGTGGGAGAGTGGTGCCCTTATGGACCAATACCTGAAGCAGGTATATAACTTTATTTCACGGTAAATACGGCACTCCCATTGACTTAACTAACGGTATTTAACACCCCCTGTGAAATACGGGCAAGGGTTATTTCACAGGGGGTGTTAAATACAGCCTTCCTTGGTTAAGTCAATGGGAGTGCCGTATTTGCCGTGAAATAAATAGACAAAGGTGCACTCGTAGAGTTCCCCACTGAGGGTTATTTCAATCTTTGAGTCCAATTTCATGCCTCTACGACAATGTGTGAAATTTAGCCAAAATCTTGCGCGTATCGCTTAGGGTATATGTACTGTATACATTGCCTTATCAACATATATGCGTTGGATAAAGCCTAATACAGCTACTTCTAGCAGGTCCTACCGATAACGCGCTTCAATACTTGAGTAGCATGATCTGGATGACAGATAGAGCTCTCTAATCAACATAGGGGGTACGCTTGTTGCCAGGTTGGCTAGCTTCCACTCTGTCCTCCCTGTCCTGCTTAATGTGAATCTAGCCCTTCTGTATACAGAACCTATCCCTGAATTTCAAACTCGTCACATAGATACACTACTGCATGGGAATTAATCAAAATGTTGGTAGAAAATTGGATGCAGCTAGAATCTGTATCATGCTCTTCTTTACAAGTCAGGTATTTTCCCCCGTGCATTGGTGAATAATGGTGCTGACTGGTAGGTGTATATCCGGGTTAGAAAGCCAGGGTTTTGCTTCGGGCGTTTTGGCAAGCCATTTCCCTGCATACCGGAACACTGATGATACTTATAAGTATAGCTTTTGTATTATAGGAATTATCACTAGTAATGCCAATGCGATTCTTCCATTGATTCCACTTTATTCTCATCATACACATACTATCAATATCACAGTGCTATCAAACAATTGATAGAAATGATAGAAAACAAGGGTGGCTAATAGGCTGTACGCGTATGAAATTTAACATCATTTATGACAGGATATAACAAGTCCTGAGTAGAGATTCAGCAGTTACTTTTGTGTTGCTGATAACGTATATATTGGACATTGAACTAAATATAATATTTTATTTCATTAAACATTGCCCATTGTCCAAAATATTAGAGTATATACATTAGAACTATAAAACATATAACTATTCACAAATAACATGCATTCCTTTAGAAATGTAAGGCGAAACGTCCCAAGAACGTCATTATGTCATATTAATGAAATTACTAAGCATAGAAACCTATGCAGAGACAGGTAATGGCTACTGCTACGATTGCATTCACATCACAGATCTTCTCCCAGAACGGGTCCTCGTCGATTGTTGTCAGATTTCGTTGTATCTCAGCCAACTGCTCTTTGGTCATCTTTGGGGCAGGTGGGTTGTTAAATCCACACGCTGCGTTATAACAGTTCTTGGCCCTTGATAATTCTGAAAAAATTCGTGGGGAAAAACACATTTTATTTATGTTAGGTACCTTCAAAGGACTTTATTGGAGTCAGGTGTCTTCAAAGAATTTTCTATAGAAATAATAACAGCCTACTGTAGATATGTACATGGATAGCTGTTCAAAAATAAACACTAAATTGTCATATTCTTGCCCAACTGAAATAACGGTTCGTCACCAAGATTTACTTAAACATGATAAGAATTTAAACCTAGCATTGTTAGCTAAAGTGTAAGTAGCGCTATCATTAGTAACATTAGCCACTTACCAGAAGGATCTATATATGCATCCTGTTCCACTTGACGTTTACGTTCTACTTCCTCGTCGTCCTCATCATCAGTAAGTTCAGGTTCCTGCTCAGCCTTCCGTGTCCACCAAGTTACCTTCCGTAGCTTAGCACAAGGAAATGGAAATAGATATGAGCTTTTTGTGATAATTATGCCATGCAATATGAGATTTTTGTCTAAACTGTGATGTTGAACTGCCATCTCATTTGATCTTAACTCATAATGGTCATATCTACAGGCCTAGCACTCTTCCCAAGGGATGACGAAATCATTTTTAATTCACTTCTAGAAATTAATAACCCATTAATCCTCATAAATATATTTGAATCAAGGAAATAATTACACTTTAATGCATTGGTGCATCATGGCGACAAATGTAATCTTTTAGCGACATCCGTCCTTAAAGGGTTAAACATGATAACCAAATAGAGGCAGCACATACCTGTTCAGGCTTTCTAGGTGTTGTGATGAAAGTGACTACTACAGTGACAATCAGTGTCACACCCGCAAGAAGTATGGCAAAATGCAGGTAGTGCACCTTGGTGAAGACTTCAGGTCTGGTCTCAGCCTCACCACCACCACAGGTTGGGGTTGGGTAGGCAAAGTGGATGCCCATACGGCATACACCAGTAACCAGTCCAGCCATCAGACCCCAGAAGGCACCCTGTAAAACATACAGGTCATTCATAAAATGATTTTAAAGTTTCACTGAATCATTTTTAGTCAATGAGTTGCCTTAGATCTCTTACTATTATGTGGGAGAAATCAGGAACCTTGCACACAACCACAAGGGCGATACTGTACTATAATCATAGTAGGAAGAAATATGATCTCATTTGCTATTAATAAGACATGGTGTGAAAATGTTGCCTACCTCTTCTGTGGTCCTTTTCCAAAACATTCCCAGTATAAATACGACAACCCATGGAGGCGTGATGTAGGCTGATATGGCCTGTAGGTAGTCCCAGAGTTGAGATCCCTGGATGAGCTGCAGGATGGGCAGCCATGCAATACTGAGGCAGATCATGACCAAGCCAAATACACGGCCCACAATAACCACCTCTTTTTCCCTAGCCTGCAATTGCAAATAGGTATATATTGAGTGTCATTTCAGTTTCTGAGGAGAGGAAAGGTTTATCCCAACATAGTATCTCTAAGAGTATAAATGTCTGATGTCCAACTGAACTTTGTAAAACAGACACCTGGTGTTCTTTATACCCTGTATTACTTTCTCCTCAGTTTCCAATATTCATGAGGCAAATTAAGCACGACTAATACAGATTATTGCATAAGGTTCCTCTAATAACACTATGAGTTATTGTATTAATTGTATCTCAAAGATTGCCACTGAAGAATTCTCACAGCAGGCCTGAAGAATGTCCAGATATCCATGGTGAACATCGAGCTGGTGCTGTTGAACTGTGATGTCAGGGAGCTCATCAGGGCAGCCAACAGTGCAGCTAACATCAGACCTCTTATTCCTAGAGAAGATTAGAGAAGATTAAAGTAGTCCATTTATTATGTTGAGTCATTTAAAGGTATCACAACATTTCACCAGAGGCTCAAGATTCTGATGAAACATTTTCTACTTTTATGAACCTTTGCTTTTAAGGATGATGGAATACATATCTTTTGGTAACTTTCAAATTGCCAAATAATGGTTAGCTTTGTGAATACCTATCTCAGATAAACTTACCATCAGGAAGTATCCTAAGTACCAATATTGGGTATGCAATGTTGGTGCATCCATTTCTGTTTTCACACACACTGAAGCAGACATCTGGGTCAGTGCAGGCGATTTCCTCTGTCACAGAAGAAATACATTGAGATACTAAATGGATCTAACAAATACAGAAAATACAGCCAGGGCAATTGTACTTATCTAACATGACTTTCTCAATTGTACACACTGGTCTGTAATAAACATTGTCCCTCACAGAGCAGCCACAAAAGATTATGATTCGGGTAAATTCCAAGACTGTAAAATAATTCAGATCATATTGTTGTAATACTCCATGTTATGAAAGTCAAACTTTCTGCATTCAAAATTGCAATACTTGTTCTATCATACCTGGGAAGAGTACTCTGCTGATCATGCCTGGCCAAACAAATAGGAAGAAAGGTAGGAACTTCAGATAGGATGCTACCACACAGGCAGCTTTACTGTGGGACACATTCTTTGCAGCAAGGTTCCTCTGAACTATAACCTGAAGGACATCATAACAAAACAAAATCATAAGGCTTGTCCAGTGAAGATACCTTTGTATACACTCAATAAATGCTCTAATATAATTGCTTCTCTACATCAGTCTGCTTCATGTCTGGAAATCCTCATGTGATTATCATTGTGTAGGACAAATTCCAAGAGCACATATTTATAGGTGTATCCACCTGCATGCGTTGAATATGATTCATATTGTAAATTTGAATTATCACCACCATGGTGCAAAGAGGAAAACCTACCTGGTTAGTGCACCAGAAATAGGTGGCAAGAAGTGTGAGTCCAAAGACAAGACCAGGCCAAGGGTAGGTTTCAGAGTCCGCTTCCTGGAATATGCTGAAAGGTTTTTCGGGAGGAAAGCCACAGGAGAGATTGCCGTAGTTGGCCTGAGTGAGGTACGTTGTATTAGCAGCTGAATCCTTGAACCGAGTTACCATGGCCTCATAGCCACCAACCTTGTCCATAGCTGTGATATGAGAAGTAGGGAAGAGTTAAACTCCTGTGAATGTCTATGACAAGGATACAGATGTGATGTGTACATTACAGTCCCAAAACTCAAAAGTGCAAACTTAATGGCTTTCCAGGGCTCATTAAAATGTCATTCCACACAACCTATATTCATTAAGCTTCAGTCTAATGATATTCAGTTATACTAATGAGCCATTGCACATCTTAGTCTTAGACTGTGGCATTACCCATACAATGGTCTTACATAATCCAGTGACGATAAGGGCTCCAATGATGAGGATCACTGCTTGTAGAGTATCAGTATAAATAACAGCTGCCAGACCGCCTGTCCAAAGAATCAAGATATGCAGATGTAAATGGTTGGATAGTTTGTACATTTGTGTCTAGGTAATGCCTCATTTTGGTCAAATTCTAATAATTATGTTATGAACAAATGGATCAGAATACCTGAATTCTATTATCATTATCATCGATTCAATTTAGGTCAATCATTAGGATTTACCCTGTGAAATATGCAATAGGTGTAAATACACTTGTACTATTTATGAATAAATTGCATTCTAGTCTGAATTTAAACCTACCTCCTATTGTGTAGACTGCAGTAATAACAAGAATCATGACTGTGGACAGGTACACATCCCATCCCAGGATTTGTTTGATGAAAAGTGCTCCAGCATAGAGTTCTCCCTGTGAAAATGTAATCATATTGACATCTTTATATGAATACCATTTACTAATGTATTTTAAACATGTATTTGTTTTTAAAATGTAAGGATTTAGATGCATGTATATTGCGGACAATGGGCGATAATAGAATATTTAAAAGATAGCATCATGATGCACTAATTATGATCAGAATCTGCTAATATAACCACATGCATACTTACAGAGATTCCAGTTAAAATGGCCAGTAACAACTGAACCATTGCATAGTAAACCCGGAGCCGACGTCCTCCATATCTTTTCTTCATATACTCCGGCATAGTAAATGACTGCATTGAAAAGACATAGAATTATGATATCTAGGTACCATTTATTGAATCAAGTGATGCTTGTGGGCTGCGAACAAATACGCATATCAATTGGATACTGCTTCCAAGTACCCGATATACCCCTGTGTAAGATTTATAAAGCAATATTACACTATTTCTATATAATTTTTATTACTTACGTGTCTGATAAGTATAATTGTTTACCCCTTAACCTTAATTGAGGGCAGCACCCATGCACACATGCTGCTGCCCTATGTCAGCACCAGCAGTTAGATTCCAATTTAATACTTGTGCCTGTAGTTATTGCCCAAATAACAGTTTTCAAGACCGACTGTTAATGTGTACGAGATTTCAAAAATGGCCTCAGTCAAAATGGTGCGCCATAGACTTACCCCTGATGAAATGTAGATAGGGACAAAAAGCCATCCCAGCAGAATCAAACAATATGTGGCCTACAGGTATGAAAGAATAGAATAACTTTAGTTAAGTTTGACACGATGTGGCAGCAAGAATAACAACGACCATATCTCAAAAATCTTACTAATATATTGATGCATGTATAATGCTATGTGACAGGCTAACTCGATACTTACAAAATATAAAGATAATTAAATGTGAGTATACACATAGTAAAATTACAGGTAAACATGTAACCCATCGCTGACCAATCAACACTTTTTTCCAGGGATGCAGAAATTTAGCATTCATGCTAAGATAGACTCACATGCCACTCAAACATAATTGGAGCAAATCCATTGGCTGCAGCCGACCCCGCTAAACCAACAAAGGAAGGAGCTCCAATATTAGTGGCAAAAATTGACCCAGCAATCTGCAAAGCAAGAGAGAATGCATTTAAAATTGTGGCTATCATGCATGGCACCAAGAAAACCAGAGGAACGACTTTGTCTGTACATATACTCAACAACTGGATTGCCACTTAAGGCAGTTGTGCAGATGAGAATCTTGGGTCTATTAAAGTTGGGTATTGGGTAGAGTTAAATACAGTCTTTTCTTTGACAAAGCAATCTTAAAATAAACCCAGCAAATAAAAATATGTTATTTTACGTCAAAATAACGTTTTTACATTATATAACGCTTTGCCACAATAAGGAGACGTAGAGAAATATTATGTTACGCTGTTGTTACTTGGAAGAACGTTTTACAATATTCTAGGAGCCACAGTCAGAAGGCTCAGATAGGGGAAAGGCGAGTAGGCATAAGATCCATATAGAATTTATGAGCTTTGTGCATCGCTATATATACAAGTATCCAAATCCAACTACGTTACAAAGCAACTTTAACTGCCTTCAGGAATTTGTCCAGTACTATCTCTCGTCCAGTACTATCTTCCAATGTGTCAGTCCTCGATATAGTGGCCTTTTGTTGTAGATATCCTTCAAATTTTGATCTCATACTTTTCATGCAGTGGATCTTGGTGTCCCCCCCCCCCAGGGTCAGCAATATCCGGAGACATTTTGTAACCAGTATTATATAAAATTCTCTAATTGGTACCGAAGTATATACCTCTCATACAGGCTAAAAAAATTACCAATGATAGATAATTACTTACTGGAAGAAAGGTCATCGATTTTCCTGCCAAGAAAAATCCCTGAGTACTGCCTCTCTGTGCACGGAATGTTGCCTGTGATAATATAACATTGTAGTAATGGTTATTTCTTCATTACTCATGAATACAATTATGTTGGAATAACTTCACAAAATAGTTTTATGTAATTGCCTAATAATATTGGGATAGTTCTACTCACAAATAGTCCAACTGCCATGACAAGGACGAAATAGAGGACAATGATGACAATGTCCACCGCACTAATAGTATATTCGTCGGCCATGTTGGAGGGTAAAATGCAACTTCTTTGTGCTCCGCTTGTAACTCCTTTGGGTTAAGTCCTAACCGGGGTATCAACCCGTTTCCCCCTTCTCCACTAAGGCGAAAAGAATTGCCAAAAAATCTGTCTATTGAAGCATCAGGATGTGACAAAGAAATAGCTCTGGTTCCACGGACCAGTCACTGAAATGTGAGACTTCCTAGCTAATGGGGCGAAGTATACAATGAAGGAGCACTTGACCTTTAAGGTTCATCTGAAGAGTTACCCATTGATGAACAGAACAATCCCATTCAACAGATAGATAACAAATTTGGCACAAATTCTAATCAATTGAAGCGCACAATCGTGACACTCCATGTTGTATACACTCTGTCAGTATGATATTGATTTTCAGAAGTTTATTCAACAATGTATAAGGCCTAGTTTCTGCCCCCTTCACGGCTCTTAGGTATGGCATGGTTGGCATGGTGTTGTTATCTCCTACCCTCTCAGTATTTATGACCATGGCTGCTTCCATTTACAGCCATATTCATGTAACATGGCACATTGTTACACTCTATATGCCTGCAGTACATTCAGGCCCTGTGTACATCATAATAATTTAAGGCTCCAGATGTATGGATCTATCCTCAAGTAATGTTTACAAACAGTGGACCATGATTCACAGACATGGTGGGACATGTAACTTGCAGCTTCTCTATGCCGTGAGGTGCAGAACGTGCCATTAGTCAAGGAGGTATGTTGCAAATAGTCCATTGTCCTATAGGGGGGTGGGTTAGGGTGAACTTGTATTAATTGGCTAAGCCCCAGAATCCATTATGATTCCAAATGACTATACTTGCAATTAGATAATCCAGATTGGTGGAAATATAATTCAGCTTCGCTCGATTCCCTTTGAAATACCTGACTCAGGGAGAAGTTTTGGCGAAAATGTGACAGTTGCTACTCTCACTTGTTTATGTTTAAATTATATTTTGTGAATCCTACTTAAAGTTGTTACATACACTTTGCCAATACATCCTTAAATGGTGGTAGATTGCCATATGCCATATGGTATCCAATGGCTGTAATGGTGTAAGGAAGGGGTACCATGATACCCACATACAAGCCTGTTCTAGTGTATTTAAATGGATGCAGATTAATGTCCTTCGAAATGTGCACCATGGCAATAGATTGGAGTATTATATCCAAATAAAAGCATTTATAAAGGGACTGAGAATAAAAACCACATGCAGCGAATCAAGTATGATCATTATGAACATCTGACTCATATCTAAGGAAAATTTATTTTTTAGCCTCTACCATTGGATATACTAACTTTAATGACTGCAAGGGAATACCTTTGATATGTTATAGATCTAAATGTTAGCGTATTTGAACAAACCCCAATGAACTAATTGAAATTACATGGACACATGTGTCTATGTTAATGGTTAAATTTGAAAAGTACACTATAATTATGATTTATTTACTTTAAAGATATTATAATATTAAATATTATATAGAATGATTTAGATAGCTACACATCATACTGCAAATGTATTTATGGCCCTCTGGGCTGACCCGGATTTGAATACGGATTAACTCATTGACAACAGCATTATGAAGATAACGGATAAAGGAATACAGCATAATGTAGACACAGGTATGTACAGGTCCACGTACATTGTACTAGCAGGGCTGGATGCTGATTGGTGCAGGGGTGTATGTGTGTGTGTCAGTGAGGTGTGTGTGTGTGTGTGTGCGTGTGTGTGTGTGTCTGTAAAGGTGTGTGTGTGTGTGAGGGAGGAGTGTGAGGGATGTGTGTGGGGGTGTGAGGGAGGGGTGTGAGGGAGGGTGTGTGTAAGTGAGGGAGAGGTGTGTATGTGTGAGGGAGGGGTGTGTGTGTGAGGGAGGGTGTGTGTGTGAGGAAGGGGTATGTGTTTGAGGGAGGGGTGTGAGGGAGGTGTGTGTGTGGCAGACTGCCAAGTACTGAACTATCATGCCTGTCCTGCATGCTACCACCATGGCATAACCGGTAGTTGAGATTGTATGCCAGACAATAGAGTGGGCTTACCTCATCTCTGATATCTGCATCTCTTTTTGGAATGTATGTTTACATAACATGGTTGTCTGTGTGAGGATTTTATAAACTGACCACAACATTCTCGCTATGATCTCAATAAATCCACAAATCCTTGCTATGTCTGTAAACTAGTGAGGAATGATAAAACAAACAAAAAAACGTTATCAAGCCCAATGCAGATTTAGCATTATATTATGTCATATATCATGCCACGCATATAGCTCTTTAATATTCCGTCTTGAATATTATTGTGAATAGATGCAAGTAATTCAATCGTACGATACGATAAGATACAACATAGTTTAAAGCCAACGAGAGGTGACAGCCCGCCAAACAGAACTTGGGAATTGAACATTCGCAACTTGGTAGAATCTGGGTAGGTCACAATGACACAAGAAAGGCACAGGAATTAAACTTCACAACTGAGTAGAATCCGGGCAGGTCACAAAGGCATAAGATATTCCCAAGAATTGTGAACATATCCTTATCATAATCAGAACTTGGGAATTGAATGTTCGCAATTGGGTAGAATTGGGTAGAATTCTACCCGGTTGCGAATTCCTGTGCCTTTCTTGTGTCATTGTGACCTATCCGGATTCTTCCCAGTTGCGAACGTTCAATTCCCAAGTTCTGATTGTAATGAGGACATGTTCACAATTCTTGGAAATATCTCGTGCCTTTCTTGTGTCATTGTGACCTAGCTGGATTCTACCCAATTGCGAACGTTCAATTCCCAAGTTCTGTTTGACATAAATAACATGGAAATCCACAGAATATGACACAGTCAAAAGCTGTTCACATATTCTCGTGCCAGATACATGCACAATTCTTGCAGGGATCCAGAGTTGTGACTCAAGAACCGCACGAGATCTGCCTGAGGTCTTGTTTGCAGGGAGACGTTAATGTCGCGGTACTAGACACTCTGAGATAATTATACGTGGGATCCTCATATATAATATATAGATAGATGCAATATCTTTATGTCACCTTAGAGCTTTGTATTTTTGAGGATTTAAGAAAATCTTTTTGTCCATGTATTAGAACTCTAACATTCTGTAGTGTTGATGAATATTTCACAATCCTGTAAACATTGAAAAATAGGCGTTACCTCTTACAGTTTGTTTACCCCCAGTTAGTCTATGCCGTTACTATGCCAGGGATTGAGGCAAGTGTTCATGAACTTATCTCAGGTGTTTCATAACGCGTCCTTTGACCCTCATATAGGCAGCCACTTTATTGCATTATCACACCAACTCGTCATAAGTAGGAGATTGTACACGATCGTAACTACTGATAGGGACAATAGTGTTAGGGACAAGTCATTTATTGCAAGCTGGGTGGCAGGGGGATGCCACAGTTTATGGGGAGCGGCGGTGGAATGATATAAATCAACAAGAAGGGCTGGGGTTAACACTATAAACAAAGACCACTTGCTTATCATGCTTACATAATTATTATTCCACCGACTTTTTGGGAGGCCGGCTATGTGTCAAAATCAATACTTCTTCTCTGGGTTTTTTTCTGGTTTTTTTTTTTTGGGGGGGGGGGGGGGGCGACATTGATTATTATAATGCTTATCACTGGGGGAAGAGTCAACAATTTCATCGTAAGAAAATCCACCGAACCCCTCCCCTTACATGAATTAACAGATTCGTCCCTCATAGGGGCAATTGCCGGGCACGATTATGTCTACACTTATGTAACATAGAGCCCAGAGAGTGACATAATGCCGTGGGAGAGAACGGTGGCTGTCCGACCTTATAAATGTTTAATATTAATTTGTTTTGTTTTATAGTCGTAGTATTAATTGCTCGTAATTGATCAGTGTCATTCAACGATCTTTTAAAGAATTAGATTCATCTCAATAATCAAAGGACCGCAAATATATTATTTCTTTTTAATTCTTTTTGCATTGGGTTGTCTGGATCTCAATTTAAACCGATTATGGTATTTTGAAACAAACCGTAAACATTCCATCATCGGTACATGGTCAGGGGCAAACATTTCGTAAGGGTTGGGACAGAAATTATACATGGGTACTTCTTCACTATTACAATATGGGTTTAAGTACATGTAGATCAGATGTATCTCTTTGAAACCTTTCTGCATTGATGGGACTCTCAAATTTACCTGCAGATTCAATGTTTAATAGGAATATTATCAAATAAACCCGCAGCTGCTATTTCAAACCACCAAAGTCAGATTGGGAAGCAAAAATGTATTTCAATATAGATTTCAGTCTTTTCAGTATGACCTTCATACGTGAATGTTATGAGTAATCTAGTTAGAATTTATCAGTTCAATATCAATCATTTTGCGTAGGACTCCAGCTCACAAAACTGAAGGAAATGGTGGCTGCTGGGGTATCGCCCAAAGTCGGCATTACGTGTTAGCCTGCACCAACTTTGTGAAGTTTTCTTCTACCAGGTGGAGACAATGTCGGAATGTAGACATTTTCCAGCTATGCAAGCCTCCTTTGTTTCCACTTAAGGTGGGTCGCTACCTCTTGAATATGGACACACTGCGCAGGTATCTGCGCATATAGCTTATATGGCTTAGAATGAGCTGATATTTAATCACTGGGTACATATATATGCTGACTAAGCAATACCCAAAAATTAGACGATTTTGAGAAAAATTGAGCTTTATATTGGACTTTGAATATTTAATATATTTGTAGCCAATAATATTTGCTATTTTTGACATAAGCTCAAAAATTGGAATTATCAATCAATAAATCATTATCTAGATTGACATAAATGCCATTACATTGCTTGAAGTAACCAAAGGTATGAAGAACAACCATTTTATACCCTGATTCTTGCCATTTTACCCAACATTTTAGGCATTAAATATAAGATTTTGACGATTTTTGCACTATTTTTTAACTTCAAAGGCCAAAAAACCTAAAAATATGCCCGGGACCCCCTATCAAAAGCACTTCTATATGTTAGCAAATGATCTTAACTATTTTTTGAGAGAGTTAAAAAAAATTCTGTTAACTTTGAATACTATTTTTAGCTAATCAAGCTACAAAATAATGAAAATTTGTTCCTATTCTTTCCGGAAACATCATATTTTTGCCCAGAATGCCATTGCATACAACTGTAAAATTATTTTTGCAGTAAAGTGGAACATATAGGCGTTTCACATGTGAAGTTTTACATTTCTGTGCATAATTGTTGATATGAAAAAAAATCATGGAAGTTTTCACATTTTTTTCTATATTTTTGTGAAAAATGAAAATACATTAATTTTTCAAAATTCTGTAACTTAAAAAGTAGCTCGGGACTCCCCATTTTTCTTTTCATTTTCCAATTCTATATGATCTAGCCCTTCTCAGCACTCGCACTTACCACATAGCAGACTAGAACAGTACTAGAACTGTGAGTTGGATACGCTCGGTGATTATGACACTTTAAGTAAATCCGGTACATACACGCACAGTGCTGCTCATTAACTGGAATGTAGACGCAGACTTTGGAAGTTAATAAGGGTTAAGACATTCCCCAACATAGGAGTCACTCATCAATGCAGGTCGTGTCTGTATAATGCCATGTAGTTAAACCACTATATGGCCCTTTGGACCAACATTACAAATAAAGCAAGCCTAGGTTAGCCGTTCAATGTATCGAAAAAAAGTATACACGCATCCCCCTAACCGATAACATTACCATCTAACTTCCATATAATAGGCCAACTGAATGATGGGATAGAGAGGGAACTGTGCTAAGCTGTAATCATGTTCGCTTCCATTTTTTCAGAGTTAGATTGCCCTGTCTTTAGACTGAGGGAGGAATTACAGGTTTCATGTGTAACTATTGCTTAGTGTAATCGATTTCAATTGTTGCTTGTAGACCTAATGAAATTTCATCTAATTATTTTGTAATGCAATGTACTTATGATTTAGCTCAGAAATGTTTATGTAAGTGTCGCTCGAACCCCTTCCCCCGACGTAGATCCATAATCGGCCACTGTCTCACCGTGTCCCTCCCACACTACCACCCTGACCCCAGGCGAGGGAAGTTGGAACTACACTGATATTCCTAGGCTCCTTATACGCCTAATCTCTCAGTCACTAGTACCTAAACTAGTTAGTCATATTTTGGCTCCCTATACGACCAATCTAGGTAAATTATTATTGTCAGGTTGGTCAGTACTGACCAACCCACCTTAGTCTTTTAATTTCCAGGGGGAGCCACTGAGTGGTGATCATAGTATCTTACAGGTGGCACCAACTAGTGGTATACAAATACAACCTACCAATGATGAACCTTGGTAAGCCACTACTGACTGACCCCCTCAGTCATTTTTGAATATAACTTTGCCATTGAGACATTGTGACTAACACACATATATGACGAACCTAGGATAGCCTGTACTGACTAATCCTTTCAACCTATGGATTTTCAGTGTATAGGTGAGTATAGCCTTGCTGGTGGTCTCTTCTAATATACTCAAGTTGCTTTGTCCTCAGTGACAAACACACACATCCCCCTTATTGGCTCTTTGTTATATCATTAAAATCTCTCTTACTATAACACTTAATTATTTCTGCATTATAAACTGGGTTTCAGTGTCTCATTTCTTTATAATTCATTCATATTTCAAGTTGTAGCCCTGGGTAGGCTCATATAACGTCCACATTCTGAATCAAATCATTCACCAAGGTTTTAACATTTTGTTATTTTAAATAATGCCTAATCATTTTGCACTATGCTTAACTTACCAACATTTAAAAAAAGTCAATAACATTAAAAAGAGCTCCACATAACGTAAAAAGAAAATCTGTAACGTAAATTTTGTTTTGTAACACCCATTGAAAAATAACGTTAAAAAATAGCTTTGTAACGCCCTCTTTTTGCACTATGTTTTTACGTTGCGTGTTGTAACAGCCGCCAGAAGTATATGCATGGGAGAACAAAACACTACATGTTGTGGAATACATAAACTTTATTATTAGATTAATTGCTTCAAGGACGATTTTGTTGAATCCATTGCTGAGGGAATGGGACACTTGAACATGTATTCATGTATAATATTATCTCTGCAACTGTCTCTGCTGATGCACTAAACCCTTCATGTTTGAGAATTGTGGTTCTAGATGTACCTGTCTCTTGGGAATATGATGAAGCTAATCAGATGCATTTTCTTGGTAAAGGAACACGAAATCATGATGGAATTTATTGAACCAATCTGATAAAAAGTTTGGATCCTCTGTATTTTAATGGGAAACATCAAACAAAAGTGCAGCTATTGATGCATCCATTCATGAGGGAAACAAACGATAAAATAATCTAAAAAGTACAGTGGAATCTAACATGCTCTGTCCGGCTTCTCAATGTGCAATGTACCAAAGGTGGCCCAGTTGACTTGAGTTGAAATGTTGAATAGGGTTGCTCATTCATGTCACACGCTTTACCGTCTTCCTTCTTGGCTCCAGTCACACATGTAGCATGTTAGGATTGTCTATTATAATATCTAAGTTGGGACTCTCATACAGTACTTTTTATCTCCCAGGATCTACCACATCTTCCTGTATACACACAGTTGCAGCTAGCTGCTGTTTCTCGTTAAGATGTTCTGTTTTATTCTCTTTAACTGCTGCCCCCACCCAGCCCTGGGGTACCACTGTTCTTTCCACATGTCAGACAGTGGGATGGCCACTGTGTTTGATTAGGGCCAGTATACACATCTGCAATCTTAACGCAAGAAGCTATCAGGGATGAGACAGCTATACGCTATGTGGCACAGACTCAGAGAAGAGATCTTGTCAGGTGCTCTGCAAGGGTGTGACTTTCAGTGTGACGACCACTTCTTGAGTCATATAGTCCTGACGCTCACTAGGCGTCTCCCAGAGCCGGTTGTACTCGCAGTGTGGGGCAGTGCACAGCCGCACGATGGTGGCCACAGAGCACAGGCACAGCAGCAGGAAGGGTACAGCAAAGCTGAACACAAAGTGGATCAGGGTCCAGGCCTGCATCCGCCCTAGATCTGACTGCAGCTCCTTGTTGAAGCCGTAACTCACCCCGGCTATCTCATCAGTGATGCCATGCCCCAAGTAGTTGGGCCGTTTTGGCATCAGGATGACAACTCATGGTGAGGGAATACCCAGGGGACATTCAGGGCTGACATGTGGTTAGGCATGTACTACCACTGGCAAATTGAATTGGGGTTTAAATTGTTGAATAGGTTCAAATTTGCTCTTCCACATGGATTCCTGTCCAATGCTTTCTTATGGTCTATCATATCTATACGGTGGGACTCTCACACAGTGGTTATCATCTCAGGGTCTACCACATCCTCCTGTGCACATAGAGGCAGTGAGGTGCTGTTATCCTGTTTCCCATTGACATGCTCTTTTATAGTCCGTTTAACTGCTGCTACCCCAGGCCCAGGGCTACCAGTACGTTTAACCTCCCTCAGGCCGGATAGCAGGATGATGAAGGGGTTCAGGGCTGGATTAGTGTAGGCCAGAACCATCATGACATCAGAGGCTATCAGGGATGGGACATCCATGTGGCGTGGATTCAGTACCAACATCAGAGAGAAGATCTTGTCAGGTGCCCAGCAGAGAGCGAATGTCAGTGTGACGACAACTGCCAGGGTGGCATAGTCCCGGCGCTCACTAGGCGTCTCCCGGAGTCGGTTGTACTCGCAGTGTGGGGCAGTGCACAGCCGCACGATGGTGGCCACGGAGCACAGGCACAGCAGCAGGAAGGGTACAGCAAAGCTGAACACAAAGTGGATCAGGGTCCAGGCCTGCATCCGCCCTAGATCTGACTGCAGCTCCTTGTTGAAGCAGTAACTCACCCCGGCTATCTCATCAGTGATGCCGTGCCCCAAGTAGTTGGGCACATTGGCCGTCAGGATGACCAGCCACAGAGTGCCGCACATGGTGAGGGCATACCCAGGTGCATCCAGGCGTGACATACCGTCAGGTACATACAGGGCCAGGGTCTGGTGCAGCAGGAGCCCCACCACTGAGTAGCTGATACAGAAGAAGCTGACATAGATGATGTAGCGGTGCAGCTGGCAGAGTACCACCCCCAGCCGCCACCCATACCCAAACACATTCTCCACCAGTAGTAGAGGCATGCCACCCAGCAGGAACAGCAGACATGCTGCTGTCAGATTTAACAGCAGGATGGAGGTGAAGGACAGGGACTCCCAGCCCCGCCGCACCAGCATCACCAGCAGTGTCAGGTTGGCACACACACCTATTATAGTAGTCAGAACCAACATTGTACCTAACACATAGGGACGGTGCTTCATGTACCCCAGCATCAGCCCTGACACCTCTCCACCCAGCACAAAGTCTCCACCCAGGTCCTCCAAGTTCAGCCCAGACAGGTTAAAGCTGCCCCCTGAGCCTCCAAACAGCCCATTATACAGGTCCTGGGTGTCATACATGTCCTGGGTGTCAAACAACACTGGGTCGTCCCGCTGGTGGCCCGCCCACCCCACTGTGTCATCCTCATCACCTCCTGTGTAGTCCATCATGTCTTCCACAGTGAATGTGTGGTTCAGGGGCCGCGACCACGTGTCCATGGTGAAGTCTAAGTGTCTATGTAACGTGTATTGTACTTTGCTAATCTATTATTTCCATAAAGGATCAGGAATCTGCCACAATATAGTGTCCATAATGGTTGAGGGTGTTCTGCCAGTAGAGTGTCAGAACTACTAGTTTCCAGTCACAGTCGACACAGCCTGGAAAACAAAAAGAAGACAATGTTAGAATATGCACGAGTTGGTAGATCTCTCTCATAGACAATGAGGCCTGAGGTTGGGGTTTTTCAAGGGCCCAACTGTCATCAAACCTCATCAAATTGAGACTTAATATCACAATTTCCTTACAAAGTACACATTAAATCATGATCAAAGTACATATTAAATCATGATCTCCAGAAATGTTCAGTGTATGAGATGTCACTCGATAGAAGTACATACTTTGTTGCTTAAGTTGTTTACACTTTCAAATCGAACAGCAGTTTTACATTAAATTGTGATCTCCAGTAACAGAAATGTTCAGTTCATAAGATGTCATTCAATAGATGCAAATTTAAATACGCTGTTGCCTAAGTTGATTACACTTTCAAATTTCAACAGTTCTGTTATCACGTTTTATTCAACCAGACACCTTCTAAAAGAATAAAGCCTAGGGTAGGAGAGCCATGCTTGGCGATTGCCAATGTTGTGCTCCCAGATGTCCCCTCAAGTTTTAGAGTCAGGAGGCAGGGTACTCAAAAGCTGGCCCCAACCCATCCTCAGATGCATCCAAGTGACATCGCTGGTATCTGAGGGGCCATAACCGCATCACTTCCCCCGTATATATGGGGGGGGGGGGGTGGTCCCTACACGGCACCCATCCACACTTTTAATATTACAGCACCAAGCGCACTGGAACTATTTTCACCAGCAAGCTTTTGTGCCAGCGATGACGCTCGGGCACAGAGGTCGAGGTGGGGTCAGCTTGGGGTACTCATAATTGCACTGTCACTGGTCGTGAGGGTGACCAAACCTATTACGACCTTTTGAACATAGATGTTAATAATCCGCTTAACGGCTCTCATGTAAGATATTGATTATTGCTGTTGGGTGCTAGCAATACATTCTTTTAGGATATATGTACCTCCTCAGGGTAAGAAACATGGTCCAACGACAACAGCAAACCCTAAAACAGATTGTCCATTTAAGGATAGGGGCTGGGTGGAAAATGTATTGAAATGGTTTACTATTATGTAGGTGGATTATATTGTATCATATTTCCTGTCTGTTTGCATGAATAATTATGTTAAATGAAAATATTGTGATGTTTTTCACGTGCAGAAAGAATGTACAGAGAGTACATCATAGTTTATGCATACAGTACACAATATATGAAAACCATAATTGATCTCAATTTACAGTTGTTCTGTTGACTTTCTCGCCTTTCGATCAATCTGCCACTCTATGAAACTATAAATGAGATATATCATATGTTCTGGTTACTAAGGTAACATGTCAGCAATGATTCATCAAAGCGTCTTTCAGAACAGTAAAATTTAGTTAATATCACAGACAATCCTAATCTGGAGAAAATTGACGATTGGCAAATTATGGTTAAATTACCTTTTCAGTTGCTTTGGTAGCAATAGACATGTATCACATACCATTATGTTCTTTTTCGTGATATCTATGTACATCTTTTTAGAAGGTTGGCCCCTTGACTATATGAAATGAATTCATCTGCTCTAGCATTATTTTGTTCAGACGTCCTTTCATGCTGTCTTCCCAATAGAAGGCAGCCTGGAGGTATAAGTGATGGGTAGTGATGGGTTGTCAGACTGACAGAGTGTGTACACAGGTAATTGGTGTGTAAGTTAGGGTCACCCTGGGTGACAGGACTCAGTCACATCACAGGTATATACCACACCCTCAGGTTAGAAACTTGATATGTACATGTGTATATATATATATATATATATATATATATATATATATATATATATATATATATATATATATATATATATATATATATTATGTGATATAGGGTTGTAAACTCTACTGTAGTTTTTTGCCATTATTTGATATCCCGACGTTATGGCCCATGTTCCAACTAAGTTGGTTCCTCCATATAGGTAGGAATCTCTTCCTCTACCATTTAGACGGTAAAGAAATGCATCCTTTAGCTGACTAACTTTTGGGCTGGTCATTTCCTAACATGTGTGATGCAGCCAGCAGGCAGGCAGCCTGTGTGTGAGTTGATGGCCGGAGCCCAGAAAGTTAGATGGCGGGCTAACCCAAATGGGACCCACCTTACAGTATATTCAAAGCCCATATAACGCACATTGATCCTTTAGCCCACTTTGCCCAAGTTCATCCCAAGTGAAACCCACCTTGATATAACAACATTGCAACTTTACTTTAAAATGTTAATTTCAAAGAATCACTTCTAACAGACACAAATTAAAGTATTTTAAATGTAGTTAAATGATTATATTTGAAGTTTGGTCTGTGGGCTGAGCCCAGCTGGGGCCCACCTAGCAGCCCATGTTTACTCCCATAGAGATCCCAAGGAAGTCTAGCCCACAATAACTAGATCAAGCCCAGGCAAAACCCACTTTGATACAAAGCCATGAAAGTGGTACGTGAACTTATAATTTCTAAGAACAACCAAAGATGAGTATGTTGCAAAGTATGTACAACATATTTTAGGAAAATTGTTGGTGGGCTTGGCTCATCTGGAATCTTACTGGTAGCCCTGGACAAAAATGAGGAAAACCCAGATATGGGCAAACCCAGCAGGCCCAAGTAAAACACAAATGGGCCTCAGGGACCAATGTTATCTGGGTGGTGATGGCACTAAAAGCGTATGTACATCTCCAAGGGCTGGAGATCAAACGTCGCTCTTCTTTAAAATGATCACAAAATACATTTTCTTCTTGGTGTGAATGTCAGCACATTTGGTGTATCAATTTGTGGTGCTTTAGATATTTATTTTCACCCAGTTGGAATACACTTGCAACCCCCCCCCCCCCCCCCCCACGGCCACCCCATATGTCAATGCCCATTGGTTACATTATTTCTGACTGCCATCTCCCCGATACTATTGTAACGGGTGTCGAAGAAAGGTAACTACATAAGATTTTCTCTATTTCGAATGCATGAACACACATAACTACACTTGCAACCCCCCCCCACGGCCACCCCATATGTCAATGCCCATTGGTTACATTATTTCTGACTGCCATCTCCCCGATACTATTGTAACGGGTGTCGAAGAAAGGTAACTATATAAGATTTTCTCTATTTCGAATGCATGAACACTTATAACTGTTTAGGTGTTTCACCATTGCCAATTTAAAAGGGGCTATATTACTTAATAGAGTGATCCACGTCTCATTTTTTCAGTACTTTATGAATACATTTCATAGCGGGACAGCTCTACTTAGATAAATAGTTATACCAGATTTGTTAGGGCCTATCTGTGAAACAAACCATTATGAACGTTTGCTAAAACTTAAGTATCTATGAGCAAATAAATGTTCATAATATGAACAGACATATCCATAGTTTCTGCAGCATCAAATAGTAAACATAGAGTGACATGCAGAAACCTGGCATTCATCATCTATAAAACCTGACACTGCGTCCGACACTCTGCCTGCGGCACAGGGCATGGTTTGCAATTACAACTCATAAATCTGTTATCAATGCAAACATGTTGAGGTGTTGTTGGAACAAGAACCACTCTCCCCTCAGGCTACTAAGAAATGAAAACATAGAAACTGGCCTCTACCACTGCAGGAAGAGGAGGACTTCTGGAGGGATAACCGGAAATAGGTGCATCCTAGCTCCCTGGTGGTCTATATGTAAGCTACAGGCTGACATGTCACGGCTAGGAAGTTAAATGGTTTATCAAATTTAAAAGAACACAGAAAGGTACAATGAACACGTTGCACACTGAAGGAAACTGCGCACTTAATACTTTAAATTCTATGGGAAATACAGATACACTCATGAGACCCTATTAGAACTATGAACATCGACCCAAACTGAATAAGAAGTCATTGGATAATTATAGGGAACATTGATAATGGTATATGAAAGCACTGGGCATTGTAACGAGAGTTCCAAATAGTCCACCCTGACTCCACACATTCTCATCTGAGTCTGAGGATTGTTTCAATCCCGTGCTAGCTGGAGGGAAACAATTGAGTTTGTCTATTGATTGGAAATCACAACAGGCTGTGTGTATGACTGGGAATGTTTCTGGGTGAGGACGGCGTGCAGGTATTAGTCCTAGAGCTGTGAATTCTTCATAACATAAGACTGATGAAAACACCCTAGTGTACAACTTCTGTTCTGTTACTCCAAATTGGGATATGTTAATGAGCTTGCAGATATCAGTAATACAGTCTTTGCAAAAACGTTTTCATCCCACAGGACATTCGGTCCCGCAAATTTTCAATGTTGAAGGACCGGCTACATTTTTAGGGGACCAGATAGCCACATATCTGATGATTTCTGCATTTTAAGTATAAAAGAGAATTTTGTCCAGTTTATTTGTAATCATTTATGGCCAAATCAGGATAGATATATAGTTTTGACATACATATTTCAGCTTTATAAGCCTAACTGAATTCTTTTAGTTCAGAAAAGCCCAGCATGTGACTGGACCTTCGATCCTGCCACACTTGTAAATCTGCTGGACCAGTGGCATTTTAGAAGGACATTGCCATGGTCCAGCATGTTTTCGCAAAGACTGGTAATACATTGCATACAGTGAGTAGAGATATCAGTTGCATATTGTGCAGTAAGATGAGTCACACTTTCAATGCATGTCAGTAAAACCTTGCCTCCACACAACATGTATATTATCCTCAGTCACACATCAGTGTCTTCCTCGAAATCTGCCATTTCCACTTTCTGACAATTCTATTCAATTTGAGAGTTATGTGAAGTCATTTTATATTAAGAGCCTCAAACATAAAGTGTACATAAAAAGTCTATTGAGCCCCTCCCGCCCCACAGTAGGTATTGGAGTTGGGCAGTGCAGGTAGGCCATGCACGTGTCCTGTATCCCCCACCATTCACACAGAGCAGTATGCAGGCCACAGGGAAAGCAGCTGTGTGTGTATGGTTGGGGGGGGGGGGTAATACCTCTTCCTGTTCTGTATTCTGAACCAGTCATTATTAGATGAGCTGTAGCCTATGTGTGTGATGAGGATGTGTGTGAGGGATCCTGTTTGGGAGGGAGTGTATGGGAGGGGGGGCTGTGTGTGTCAGGGTTGGGTGGGTATGGGGGGGTCAGGTACTACCGGCCCCTATTCTGTAGCCCCTACTCTGTATTCTGCACCAGTCTTTATCTGACTCACTCTGTTCCAATAAACAGCACCAGGGGGCTCTGATAAAGTTCTGATATGACAGGTCGATGATGGATTTTCAGTCAGAGGGATTTAGGTGAAGAAAGACTCGCAGTTTTACAAGTCACATTCAGACTTGGTATTGTTGGAGAGAAAGCAAAGGCCCATGCCTTTCATGCTGTTATAAGGGGATTGGGAATTCCATGTTGCCTCATGTATGGACATTCTACCGTATGCTGCTTCAGCCCTCACTTCCTGCTGCCCTCTTCAGACTGCCCTTCAGGTTAATTTCCCCTTGCTGGACCTATCCCTCCTTCGTCATTCCTATTCTTCTTAAACTCCACTCCCTATGTGTCCCCCACTTCACTCCCTATTGTGTCACCCTTATCCCCTCTCCCCCTTATCCCCTCTCCCCGCCCTCTCTCCCTTATCCCCTCCCCCTCCCCCATCTTCTCGCTAGAAGCAGCAGACACTGAGGTGGCTGATGGTGCCTGTAGTTGTTTGTAGATGGCGTCACCAGGGCTGCGAGCTGCAAGATGAGGTCAGTAAAACAAAGACATTCAATTTGAAGGAGTTCCCTCCTGGCCTGCTGTTTACCCTAATCTGTACCACCCCTCCACCCCTCCTGCTTACCCCAGTCTGCACAGAGACTGCCCTGCCCCGCCCGTCTGGTTGCCGGCTTGTACCACTGGTCTGTATGATACTTATCTCAGGCTGATATTGGCACCAGTGGCGCCAGTGGCCGTGTGTGGCGCTGGCCTAAAGGGAGTAAAGAAGGCGGCAGAGGGCAGGCCAATTATTGATGCACACCCGGGACAATGAGCACTGCTGGGGGCTCCAGCAGGCGGGATGAGCCTCGTTATACACAGCCATGTCAGACAGCCAGTGCTCAAACACTTGCTATAATCCCAATTTATGATATTGGAAACATTGAGTACATCACCCTACCCAGTCAGGGTATGCTGTAAAGTGTAAACCGACAAGTTTTGCTTTACAAAGGCCAAAGTTATGTTTTAGAAATACCCTCGCTGAACTGAACATCAAAATACAAAGAGACTACATGAAACCAACTTTATTGTACAACCTGATTAGACTTTCAGTGGTGTTTTTTTTACTAATTTAGCTGACATGCTATTATATGTTTTTGGAGATTATAGATTAGTATTGTTGGGAATGATATCTCCCGAATGCACTATTCTGACATATCCCCAATCCATGTTTCATGTTGCTGAATCCCATTCATTCATTCATCCCTCAACCCATTACTGGTATCAGCCTCATGGGAGGGAGCATTCTTATCAAATACTGCCCCATATCTTACATTGCTCCTTATTCTCCCCCACCCCACCCGACCTATATCTACCATGACCCCTCCCCAGGACCGCTCCCTCTCTGCCTCCCTCCCTTCAGTCCCTCCCTCTATACATCAAACACCTCTCTCTCATCCTCCCTTGTCGTCTCTGCATTCCCTTTCCTTCCTCCGGTCTCTGCTCTCCTTCATTATACTTCCTCCTGTGTCTGTCTCCCTTTCCCCACTCTCTGCTCGTCTTTCAGTCCCCCAGTCTCTTCCTCCATTTCCCCTTCTCATGTCTCTGCCTCCCCTTTTCTTCCTCCATTCTCTACCTCCCATATTCGGTTCCTCCACGTTTTGCCTCTCATTCCCTTCATCCACTCTCTGACTTCCTTTCCCTGTCGCTGTGTCCCTCTCCCTTTCTTGACTATCTTTCTTTCTTGACTCCTCCGATCTACTGCCCCACGCTGTGCCCCTTTTCCCTGATGCAAACTCTGCCTCGGTACCTGCCATCCACCATTCTTCCCGCCGTGCCACATTCCCGGACACCCCCTTTCCCTGCACAGATAAGCGCTATCATGACATTTCTACTAATCGATTTATTGTTTTGTACATTTTTATCAGCTGGGAATGTCAGAGTCTTCCCATGATGCATGGCGTCTTAAAGGAGGCTCCTCTGGAGGTTGGGATGTTTGCTGTAGCATCAGGGAGTTTATGCGGATACTGCCACTGGTCATGGTGTTCCTCGACACCAGAATTCCGAAGGTCTTAAGTCAGATATTTAGAGTCCACCCCACCTGGCACTCTATCAGCTTCAAGGGTATATTTTTATCGCCTTGATTTAAGGCCGGATTTAAGTGTATGTTTTGAGCTCAGTTTCCCATGATAAGGGTGCTATTTTGTTGATATGTTCCCGTGATAAGGGCATCAAATTTGGGTTGATATTCACACATAGTTACTACAGAAACGATAGGGAGTGCCCTACCCCCCTCGGACTGGGACGTCTGCTTTCATACAACAGCCCCCTTGCCCCCATGTCCCTATCGCATTATTAAGCTCTGAGGAGAAAGAAAAACACACATTCATGTGGCCCAATCAAACTATAGTTGTGCGTACAAATCAAATCACTATTTGCATCTTAGAACTTTTAACGAATTTCACCAATCTCTACCATGGAAGTTAAGTTCCACTTCATTTAAAAAAAAAGGACCGGCTCTTGACGAACCTGTTTACTGACCATCTTTTGTTATTGAGTCTCTGGTCGAGGGTATTGTCGTCAAATTTTGTATATATCAGCATATATCGTTGGTCGACGAGTCAATATCACTAAAACTATGCTGTTAAATGATTGGACGTGTTTTTATCTGATATGCTCCTTATTGATAATTAATTCTATTTCCACAAATGAAAACATTCCTAGCTCTCCTCCCGAAATTACTCTTTTTGTACATTCAAGGATATGTGCTCAGTGTGTCTTACAGTAGTTCCTCTATATGTTGTAGGTTTTATAATATCAATTTAGATTATGAGAATTGTTAGGTGATATCACTACACCCAAAATTGCCAGAAGTTGCCTGTACAGCTCCCGAGGACATGTGCGCAGCGAGCACAGATTGGTTCACATTTCAAATATTAAACTTCTCACATTACTCGGGAAACATGTTTCATGGAATTGAATGATATGAAAATAAAAAAGGGATAATCAACAGCAGCAAAATATCAGACAGCCATCGGTGTATAATGTCAGAACCAATCCAATCTGTACAGCACCATCGTGTTAGGTGACAAGATTTAATCTATTAATTGATACAGGCATGTCCCCAACAATCTTTTAAATTTAGTATTGCAAGGCTGGACTATTCCTCCAGATTCATGCATTGTCTGACCGTTTTGAAGGGGAGCCTTCTAAGCCCATTATCCTTCAAAGGTGTCCTTATCCTACATAGATGTATGCTTTTGTACGACAAGTGGTGTTAGTCAGGCCCTTATCCTTCTCAATTTGCCCTCATCCTACAAAACATCTGTCAGGCCTTTATCCTCCAAACATCTTCATAAGCGCTTTTGATGAGCTGCATTGGTGAGCTGTACACATTGGGCTGTGTTGCTAGGTCATTCTTATCAATTAGAATATATGTTGCTAAGCAACCACTTGTCCTAGCAACAAGTGAATGACAGCATTGAAATCCCAGCGGCTAATCTAGGAAAGGGTCTGGCAACGCCGGACTTCCTAAAGTGAGTCATTTGGATCTGAAAGAATCTTTCTCCTCTGAGAATGCTACCCCTGACTTGCTGCTAAATTGACGTTACCTGAGTGTCCAGCCGATCTATATTAGCTAAAATGTAATGTATAGAAATTGTACAAGTGTGCGAATTGTGAAAATGACAATTATATGCTCAGCAGGATCTCTACAACACTTATAACAGTAAACTCCATAGACAGGATGGACATAAGAAGTCCTATGCCCATGCCAATGCCCATGATTTTGATTAAGATGACCCAATTTGATACTAAAACAGTTCCTGACGCTTTGTAATATGCGTATTGATTTGACTTAGCAAGCTCAAACTTTATTTCCCAACTGTCTCTAGTCCACTTTCTCAGTATTGCATCACTGAGTAACCAGCAACATAGCTCCCTGCGACTGAATAGCAAGAATAGTAAGCGATAGCCGACAGCCAACAAGGCCTGTTTTATGTTGCTGCTAATAGATGGCTGTGTAGTTGTCCACAGAAGAAGCATGCATTAGGTCTATAACCACAACAACAGCAACAGCAACAACAACAATGACATATGAGTCGTGTGTGCTACAACAGTAAGTGCACATTAAAGGCCCCGGGTGTCCTCAGTTATTTATACTACCAATACATTCTGTAGAAACAATCTCCCCCTGTTTTACCTGCAGTGGGTATGTCAACACACACCATGAGATAGGCACACTGACAATAGCGCTAAGTGGGTGGGTGTTTCTTTACACTGACAATTTTATTCAGTGTCACTACCCACTAACAGTTAATGATCTACACAGATCCTTGGGCCAACCACCCCCCCTCCCCGATAGCAAACAGCCTGCCTTCCAACCTGTGCCCAATAACAAATTAAGTACATATCTACATGCATGCCGTGAACAGTCACGCTACTTAAGCTTACTTATCACCCTATTCTATCTCCTAAGTCACTGTTAAGTAGTACTCTGAAACTAAAAGTCATTATCATGTCAGACTATATTGCCTGCTGTCCCATATTTTCACCCTCCTCTGCTATTTAATTGAATTCTCGAATCTAATGCACTACTTTCAGAATCCTATAGATACCCACTGTGCAGACTGAATTGTCAGTGACTACAAACCCCTGTACTGACCACGTGGCAGTGTGCAGTAGGGAGGGTGGTGTCTGTGAGTAGTCCCTGTTAGGTGGGTGTGGGCGATGTTAGAGGTAGTGTCCATGTCCCGCTGGTTGTTATGACATCCTACCCTGGTTCCCGCCTCCTGGTACTTACCTGCAGCCCTCAGCCTGCCATCCATCCTGACAAACTAGACATCTACCTCTCCTCCATACACACTAACACACACCTACAGCACCCACCTCCTACAGTTAAACACCCTCTTACACAGCATGGGGCAAATAGCTTAACTGAGTCACTATCAAGTACTATAATGCAGGCTAACAGGAACACATACTATATAATGCTGATCCTTGGTTCTGGATTGGTTATAGAAATACAGAACTATTGGTCAGAATTGGCAATTGGTTGGTAGTATATAGAAACTATTTGTTAACCTCTCATCAACATTCATGCAACATTGTTAACCATTCCAATAGTAATACACATTTGAACTAAACCAATCTGCAATGTTGATTGCCCGGCATTAAATCACCAAAGGGCATTGCATACTGATTCATCGCAGAGAAGGCTGATTCACTGATGGTTGAGTAAACCCCCGGGGTAAACCCGCAAACGAAACCAATCATTACTCAGGCTGCCAATAAGTAGGTGACTGGGTAGTAGGCGCCTGATCTGAATAGTTATTAGTACTAGGCATTATGCAGAGCGTAAATAGCTATGGTTCCAAACACCCTGGACCCCTTTCTTCCTGAGTCTCTGTAAATATGGTGTCTATATTGTAGACCTAGTGCCACCAACTAATAAGCCAGGCCCCGGTCACATCCACACCTATATTCTGCCCTCCAGGTCCGCCTCCAGGTCGTTTAATACTGGTGTTTGCCTGAGGGCATCTACTGTAGAGGTACGACCTGGACACCAGACTGAGACCCCACACACACATACATCCAGACCACAGAGGCTGCCCCCCCCCCCACCCCCACAATAATACAGGTGAGCATCAATACACCTCCCATCTGCCAGTGTCCATGAGACAAGACCAGCACCAATACGTCTCCCATCTCCCAATGTCCATGAGGCAAGACCAGCATCAATACGTCTCCCATCTCCCAATGTCCATGAGACAAGACCAGCATCAATACGTCTCCCATCTCCCAATGTCCATGAGGCAAGACCAGCATCAATACGTCTCCCATCTCCCAATGTCCATGAGGCAAGACCAGCATCAATACGTCTCCCATCTCCCAATGTCCATGAGACAAGACCAGCATCAATACGTCTCCCATCTCCCAATGTCCATGAGACAAGACCAGCATCAATACGTCTCCCATCTCCCAATGTCCATGAGGCAAGACCAGCATCAATACGCCTCCCCTCTTCCAATGTCTATGAGACAAGACCAGCATCAATACGCTTCCCATCTTCCAATGTCCATGAGGCAAGACCAGCATCAATACGTCTATCTCCCGGCATCCATGCAAGAAACATGTAAGCATTAATATAACTAACACATCCCATGTCTGCCAGTCTGTTATAGTATATACACCCACCTCCATCGGCTTTATCATAAAATGTCCATACTGCCACTCTGCTAACTGTTCAGCAATGGGACAATGGGGGATGCAAGAGTGGAAGTTGACTTTTAGAGTTGGCATTTAGCCATCAGGTCCGAATGGGTTGGTATGGGTATCCTACACTCAAAATCCGCGCATAAACAACATATATATTAAGTGCTTCTATAATTGTATAGCTATTAATTAAAAACCACATATATACTGGCCAGAACTGCGTTGAAGACTCTGTCCTCTAACTAAAACTATATGTAGTTTGAGAGAGGATGTTGGCATCTTATAGACACTGACCAATGTGATTATGGAGGTGGATGGTCACATGGAAGCTAGGTATACACCCGGGCATACACCTTACTCAGTGCCCCCCCCCCCTTTCACCCACCCACACTACCTGCAGCCTGTATCATCATAACCTCATTGTCCTAAGTAGGCACATGTTCATCCCAGTAAAGACCTGGGTGACGTCCAAAGATGCAGCCTCCTCAGAATACACAAGGCTATTATCTACCTGCTGACCGTCTGAGTGACTGTCAACCTACTGTGGGAATATACTTAACTTGGCAAAGTATCATCTTAAGGTGGGCACTGTGTGATTGGCATTGTGCACATGGCAGTCCTACTTAGGTACTTTTTCTAAGCTGCCTTAGTTATATGTAATCAACATAAATTGTATGATATTATTCTTTTCATTACCATCACACCCTCTGCCATGCGTTCCCCTCTCCTCTTGTATGTAATATTCTGATAGTTTAGTTTAGTTGCCTCTTTATGATTCACAAAAATAGATTATATTTAGTCCTACCACAAGCTCCAATTGGGCAGATATAGTATTACCCAAAAACAAGTATAGCAGAAGTAGGAGCCTAAATCCATCTACTCGGGTGTTACTGGTCCTGTAGGGGCATGCAGTCCTGTGTCTGTAACCATGTCTCGTATCCTGAGGAAAACTTTGTGGCCACTCTGAGGAAAGCACACTTATTCAGTATATTCAACTTTAAAGAAAGAAAAAACATGAGAGAGGGAAACAAGAAGGAACCCCAAATCCAACGGGATTTGGGAATTTAGGATTTCCTAATGGAAACACCTTGGTATATACACATAGTCACCTTACCTGCTTACCTAGTGGTCCCTTTTCACGTCACGTCCCCACCTGTTGGTGGTATCTTCACTCTACTCAGGTGTTACGGGTCCTGTAGGAGCATGCCCTAAGGTACCTGCAGCCCTGTGTCTGTAACCATGTCTGCTATCCTGTTAGTAGATATACATGTCATGTCAGTGTATATCCCTCTCCTCCTGCCGATTGCTGCTATTGCTTTCAGGTATTGTCTCCTGTCCTAGTGGCAGATGTACAATGTGGTCATATCTCTCCTGTTGCTCTTCCTCCTTTTCCTAGCATGCACTCACCTCTGCTGGGTTACTACTCTGGTTACTACGGTAACTCTGCCGACAACCACCACCCTGCCCTCTGCACATGACCGTAACCATGGAGACGGCCACCACTCCACCCACCATGAGAGCTGCCCACTGATTGGCCACCACTCAGAGGCAGTATGAGAGGCGTGCGCTGATTGGCTGCAGGCCGGGCGGCCCGCAGTAACTCGGGATGTGCTACTCAAAGTGAGTACCCTCAGGGCTGAAGGAGGGGCCGGCCACTGATTGGTCCAGAGGGGAGCAGAACGGGCAAGGGAAGGGGGCTGGGGAAATTAGTTACAAGACAGCAGTGTAATGAGTTTTATATTCTGTGTGAATTACTGCAGGGTCAAGTGGGACCCAGCCAGATCTGAAGATTACTGCAGGAGGGTGAAGAAGGCAGGCTATGAACATGGCACAAGGGGTAGTGAATGTATGGGGGCCTGTGTCAATGGCAGGGGACTTCCAGAGAGGGCACTGGTGGACAGGTGGAGAGGGGATTGTCAGGAGATGTGGAAGGTAAAGTAGGGGGATGTAGGCTATTGAAGGAAAAGACGTGATACAGAAAAGGGTTGGAGAATCAGTGCAGCTAACAGATAGGGAGGGGGGAAGAGGGGGAGAAGAATACAGAGTCCATAAGGCATGTAGAAGTCTATGAGTAACTTTCGGGGACGACTTTGCCGTGAGCAGGGAAGGAGATATAGAAACAGGGAGGAGTGATTGGTGGAGGGGGTTAAGAGGGTAGGCCTGTATGGAGGAAGATGGAGGCGTTGGGAAGCTCGAGTTAGGTAAAGGAAGAAAAAACGCAGGAAGGTGGGAGAGGAGAGGTAAATTGACGAAGGAAAGAAAATGGTCAGACCTAGCTATAACTGTAATGTTGATGTCAGTTCTGGTGGTTAGGGCGTGTCGAGGTGTTCATTTACAGCCCTGTCATCCCTGACATGGGTGGATGAATAAGGTCAGTAAGCCTGTCCGTTCTACACCATAGACAAGAAAAGGAGATGGTGGTGGGGAACTATAAGGTAGACAACCAACTAGAAAACAGGTCTAGTCTACTAGACACGATAATATGATACACCACTTGTCATGATTATTGATTTACCCTGGTGATTTAAATGTGCTATCCCCTTAATTGGTCATTATGATGCATGAATGCAGCCTTGACGAATCGTGCCAATCTTTTTGGAGTGCATCAACCCCGTAGGGCCGTCATGATGCCTGAATGCAGCTTTATTATGAGTTACTAATCAGAGCTACATTGATGCATTATACACATTGTCCCTGAATGGTTAACTCACCAATGTACACCAATGGCCCATGGGATGCCTCCTACTGTCTAGATACAGTCTAGATGGCAGGCATGTAAACCCAGGGGTGCTTCCTCCCCCTACACCAACTAAACAAACCCCTGTCACACGGACCGTCACAGACCGTCCTACTGCCATGTCCACATCACCACAACAAGATTACGACATTGACCTCCACAACCGAATGACAGCAGGTGACGCCCCATGTTTGTCAGCACTGACGTGTGACGTCACGCTAATCTAACGGTGACGTAAAGGTGACGTCACGGGGGCGTCACGCTGTGTAGACAAGGCCGTTTTATTTTGATAACTTGGATTACAGACCCGCCGCCGAGATTCAAGGCATTTTGCAAAAAAAAAAAAAGTTTTTTTTTTTTTTTTAGCCTTTCCCCTCCGAGATTTTGCAAAGAATTTTTCTTTAAAAAAAAAAAAAAAGACATGTTGACCAGCAAAAGGTAGAATGAGACCTTTTAGATTGGGGATATTTCTCAACATATCTTCTTTAGATTACCCAATAACAGAGAATATACAGGTTTTCCATGCTTTTTTTTTTTTTTTTTTTTGCCTCTACCCTTCGAAATATTTTGTGGTCCTGCTCCCCCCGTAGGGCAGCTTTTTTTTTTTTTTTTTTCCTCCGCCCTTCCAAAATGTTGGAGCCAAAAGCCCGTAATCCAAGTTATCAAAATAAGGTGGCCCAATGTGCGGATCATGTGATCATGTGATCTCGAGGTTGGTAGCATTGTGAGACAGAGGCCAAACCCCATGTCTCAGTAGCGGATCCAGGAATTTTGGAAAGGGGGGAGGGGGGGCGCCGTAGTAGCTACAGTATTGGGGGTGTTGAACCATCTAAATTAAAGTGTACAAAAATAGGGGGGGTGCGCGCCCCTTGCGCCCCCCCCCCCTGGATCCGCCCCTGTGTCTGGATAAGCACAATGTGCCCATAGGCATATAAAGCTGTATAAATGTCATAATATGAGGCCCAGTAAGCAATGCTGTTTCCATCGTTATAGCGGGTATGTATGTGCTCTGGTCCTGGGGCTGTTACTAAACTACCTGTCTCGCTAAAAGTGTCTGTGTCAATAGCAGATTTAACTGTTCAACAACGATATGTATATATATATATATATACGTGTCAGACAATAATTACCAAATTGGAAGTGGGCATGTAACAACCATGCACAGGCATCATGAAGGAGTCCTCTTTATACGTGTTCCCCAGGGTTTAGAATCCATGGAATGAGGTCCACCATGCTGCACAAGGGGTGGGGAGATCATATCCTGATAAAACCATTAAAACCCTAATGGGAGGAGGGGAAGCACAGTAGACGGTTGGTGCAGCCCGCCTCCCCAGCCTCCTAGATCCCTCCTCGCAATTCCTGACGAGACGCGGGAGTCCCACAGGGTGGGTTTTTCCATGATAAATCAGGATGCTCATCATGTTGTAGGCTACATGGTATCATGATAAGACTATCATGAACCTATATACATGGAGAAGGATGGCGGGGGGGGGGCAGAGCAGAAAGATAAAACAGGAGGGGGGAGGGAAGGGGAAAAGAGGGCAAGAAGGAATTGTGACTTTCTAGATTATGCTTCAATGTGTTTAGGTTTTTGTCATTTGAGTACATTTATGACCCACATCTAATACGTGTATGATGTTCAATCATCTGAGGTCAAAAGATCCAAGCGAGTCTATCACGGGGGGAAACTAAAGTAAACATACCAAGACTCATAGCCATGGGCTCTGAAACATAAAAGAGGTAAGATGTAATAGTGTGAACAGGAAGCCTCCTTGCTCGTGGCTTCTAATAAAAACATACAGGATTTCATCGTCAAGACAATTGATAAATAATATATAAGCACACCATAAATTTCACGGAATGCTTTCCTAGAATCCTGGTTAAAGGCATTCAGTGCATCTGTTCACCTCTTTTGTAGTATATAAATGCCGACGTCTCTGGGAGCAGACCTGTAAGTAATGTGTTAGTACTCAACACCTGCAAGCTCCCACCCTTACCTGTAACTTTCTTATCATTATTTTAGTATTAACTAATGTATCTTATAAATTTCTGAGTAAGTATCCTTTGTCTATTTATTATACATTAATGTGACTGGTAACAAAGACGGATACCCCATACTTCTAACATCACGAAGGCCTTCGTGGAAATATGGGCATTTTATATCGCCTCTTCCAAATGAGAAAGGATAGTTTCTCACCAAGGACATTTCCATAATAATGAACACAATCCAGATTTATGACATTTTCGGATGGATGGACATTTTATTTTCAAATAAATCTTCGCAGAATACAATGTCTGCTCGGTATGGCACGACTAGTTATCAGTTACCTTTGCTTGATCCTTTCTGTTAGGTACCACATATAATGGTGTAAATAACAACTACCCGGTGTGCCACGAGTATGATATTGACCATTAATACTTTATTGATGTTTCAATAATATATGGGAACCATTCCTAGCTAACGGAAATACGTCAAAATAACATTTTTAATGTTATATAATGTTATGCGACGATAAGGAGCCATAGAGAAACGTTCTATAACGTTGTATAACGTTTTACGTTTACTGGGTTGCATCTAATAATATGTAAAGGGGTACTGACACTGGTATAGAGTAACTCACAGAATGCTGCCTAGGTCTGCCACCTGGATGTTTATGTGATTGTTGATTTTGGTTTCTGGAATTAAGTCTAATTTATCTGCATGTAGAACACAGGTTGTACATTAACCTAATGGCCCTGACGCAGCATGTGCACCGTACACAGTAACCGCTGAACACATCACTGCCTGTCAGCACCCCTCCCCTGCACCACTCTTAGCGTTATATTAAAGTTCTGCTATATACAAGACAGGGAATTTGGCAAGAATAAATCACGACGATGCCCTGGATATAAGCACATAACTCACATTAGTTGGACACCTTCATGACTGTATAGATCCCTAAGGAAATACATACGTACATACGCATACATACACATCACATCTTTCCAAAAATGCTCCAGATAGATAATGTCAATGACGTATCAGATATGATGCCCTCACAGCTTTATAGTGGAAGGCGGTGGTGGGGGAGGAGAGGTGTGTGTGTGGTAGGTGGAGGGAGGTGGTGGTTGGTGGAGGTGGATAAGGTGTCTGTGCCACCCTGAGGAGGCAGCACCTGATACCTGTACTTATGTGCACAGTGTAGATTTAACCTGACGCCCCTCTGACACCCCCTCTACAAACTATCATCATTTATACATTCTCCAACACACAAAACACATACTTCTGAAATATTATACTTTTCACTCTGTTTTGATTTTGTATTAAATGCTTTGTTTTCGACCCTTACCACGATAATACCAATCGTGGACCAAATTGAATAATCCAAACTTGGTTTACTAGAGTACGACAATTATTGCAGTTGTGCTGAGAGTGATATCATACTGAATTAGGTTGTCAGTGATTATCATACTCGACCAATTCAGTTTTTGTTATTGTTATTAACTTCATTATCAAAGAGATATTGAAACTTTGATATTAAAAAATCAAGCTCTGATTTCGAGGTGGCACGCTCTGATATAGATTAGATCGAAATTCTGATTTCAAACATGGTAACACTGATATCAAGATCGGTCAGTTGGCTTGCCACAAAATGACTATACATCTTCACAAAAACATAACCTGCCTTCCTCCCTACCCTCTCACCTCCCACACCAGGTGTTGTGTCTTACCCCACCCAGTATGCCTGCTGGTTTACATTAGTACAACCCGCAGGGCCTTGTGGTGTCTCGTGCCATCCCGTCCTTCACGAGGCCTGCAGGGGGGCTATCAAGGTGTCGACAGCAACCAGATCTCTACCTCTTAGTGAACATGTCTATACTCCACACCCACCAAGTCATTGTCTGTTACCAATACAACAGGATCTCTGCCTCTTAGTGACCATGTCTATGTTCCACACCCACCCTGTCATTGTCTGATACCAATACAACAACAACAACAACAACAACAACAACAACAGCAATTAAGGTATCTACCTCTTAGTGACTATGTCTATACTCAACACCCACCACGTCATTGTCTGTTACGAATACAATCAAATATCTGCCTCTTAGTGACCATGTCAATATATACTCCACACCCACCACATCATTGTTATCATCTACAAAAAGGGAACCAACTATTCACACAGTACAACAAGCTCTCTGCCGCTGTGAACACATTTATATCTCCCCACTTGTAGCATTTATAGCAATGTCAATGCCATACTTTAATATTGCTCTTGACATGTATAAAGCATTATCTCCGTAACTGCCAAATCGCCAATCCATCACTAATCTGTCGCCAATCTTTCACTACTCTTTCTTCCTTGACAATAAGTTATTTAGTGACGCATCATTGGTTTGACTGAGATCACTGTTCAAGTTGTGACCCTATCGTATCTTATTATATCTGTTATAAATACAACACTCTGCCTCTTATTGGACACGTAAATACTCCACATCCACCATGTAATCTTCTATAATACAACAAGATCTCTGCCTCTTAGTGAACATGAGTAGTTAACTTGCACAGTAATATGACTCCACGCCCTTTGAGCCATTGTCAATTACCAGTTCCCTCAATAAAAAAAAAAGTGGGGTTGCACCCCCATATCCATTGATGAATCGCATGGGATGCCTTATCAGCTCCCTAATTAGATGCCATAGATTAGGGTTCTTCCCTCCCTCACCTACATCCTATGACTCTCATATTGTGGTTAGTGTGCCACGGTGTCTTGTTGCCTATTACCAGTTTTACAAGGTTGCCAGTTGAAGGTTGTCATGCATTCAATGGCTCCTTCCTTTTTCTGTACATTTAATTAAGTCGATTAGCACATTAAATCATCCATTACATACCATTATCATTCATCCTCCAGTGCTTTGCCAGGTCTCAGGATCCAGTAAGAAACATTATGATATCCACCATCGGCTATATAACGTTACTGTGTTTGGTAATCTGGCAGAGGCAGTACCAACCCATGTTAAAGGTTCAAGAGCATGGACGGATTAATGGGGCATGGACTCAATACACAGTCAATACAGGGTGCTTTATCGGTCAGGACTAGTCACAGGCTATTGGTTGCTGATTCAGCATGATAAAGTACCTGTGTGCCGTAGTTCCCTGGACCAGTCACCATCCTAGCCATCTCTACCATTAATTTTGTTATCAGGTGCATGGTGTGATACGGCACTGTTTTAGGTTAACTATGGAGAAGGCTGTGAAGCACAAGGTATATAGGAACCGAATCTCACGCTTCATAGCTCTAAAAGGGCATTTTAACTTCAAATAATTGTAGTAAAACATAAATTAAAAGTATAAGGATCTTTCATTTATTATCCGAAAATCAATGATGTATTCTTGGATGGCGATACTTGCAAGATGGATGGACAATATATGTACAGGTGTTGGTACATTTAGGGTGATGGAGGTTAGAAGTTGGTGAGTACCTGCATGCAGCACTCAGAATGATGCAGCACGTGTGGGTTAAATGGTGCATGCGGCAGGGTCTGGTGGTGTAAACATACAGACCTACAGCAATAATACACACAACGGCCACATAGCACAAATAGCCCAATCAGCCCCTCCCCCTCTGTAACGCTGCTTCCTATAACAGACCCCACCTTCCCACTCACAAACACTGCTCCCATCCCACAGTCAGGGACCAGGGGTTCCAGAGGGACAGGTCCACACTACCATTGACTGATCCTAT
This sequence comes from Harmothoe impar, assembly GCA_947462335.1. Classification (NCBI taxonomy): domain Eukaryota; kingdom Metazoa; phylum Annelida; class Polychaeta; order Phyllodocida; family Polynoidae; genus Harmothoe; species Harmothoe impar. The sequence goes on along the minus strand of OX381704.1, from coordinate 26,522,253 downwards.
CTCCAATAACTCACTCTCGCAACGTCCTTTTCGCCAACTTCCATCTTATGCCCCTCTTCATCTACTCCCCCTACTTTTTACCTCCCCTCCCCCATTCCACTCTACACCCGTTCTATTCTGCCTCCTCCCCCTATACTTTACCATGACGCCCTTCTCTCCCCTCTCGCTTTCTACCCTACTATCCATTTCCCTCCCATTCCCTGTCGATTTAATCTTATTATGTGAGGTGACATCCCTGTATTTTGCCTCCCACGAGGAAGGGCAGGGGGGAGGTTAAGGACTGAAGGACCTGTGTATCCCATCATTTATTGTTGCAGGCACGTTTTGAGGACTGGGTGGGGGGATGGCTCTACCCCTACATTTATTGTTACAGACAGGGTTTGAGGTGGGGTGGGGGGAGTGTCTGAGCAGGGGGTACAGGCTAAGCAGATGGGGTGGGTTTGAGGGGTGGGAGATCTTCATGTGCTACATTTATTGTTGTAGGCTGCCTCTCCCTGGTAACATTTGTTTGTCTGATTGTCACAGGGTGGCGCCACCTATCAATGTTTATTGACCAATCACCGGGTGGCTCACAAGGCAGCGTCGGAACAACACAACACAATATTTAGATCTGTTAGAGCAGGAATGGGAGGGTTATATACCTCGGCTCTGTTAAAATACAGTCTACATGAAATACATTTTAACCTGTACCGGCTAGATTATTGCAGGACCGTATACTTGCAACAGATATTGACGAGAGAACTTTAATAATTATAGGCCCCCTCCTTTAGCATTTATTATCCTATGATGATGTTCCTTTATATGAAACAGTGATAAAGGCAAGTAGATGTTGATGGTCCAAAGGATGGATTGTAGGTTTGTATCACTTTCTAGCCCTTTAGGCTTTCCTCTCTATGAAAACTTCTTCATTTGCCTTCATAAATTTATATTATTTGACATGGTCATCTTCGAAAAATACAAGCCATGTATAGCATTCAGTTATTCTTGACTATGTTAGACTATGTTAGGTGAACATTGATATGTACTGATATTCAATGTAGAATTAACGTCAAACCCAAATATCAAGATTGGTCAATAAACTGGTTAGTTTGGATAAACGTTGGTGAAACATCAGTATTGACCTTGGCGCCGTTGGCGAAGCATATGCCTACCATTGAATGGAGGATATGTGCAGTGTCCAGGTTCTGGCGAAAGAAAGTGAGAGTCTGATAATAAATATTTATGCATCCAACTGTCAGACATGTATACTCTGTCTCCCTGTCTCTGTCTCTATGTCTCTGTCTCATTTTCACTATGTGTGTCTCTCTCTGTCTCTGTCTCGTTATCTTTCTATGCCCATGCCTAGCCCCTTTCAACATCAGGAGTCTCAATCTGCCACCATTTTCCCTTTACCAGCTCACCATGCCTCAGATCCGCTTACAGATAAGGATGAAGTGCTAACTGCCTTTAACTACCCCCACCCCCTCCAGTACCACGTGCTGTCTGCCCGGGGGGGCCACTCCCTCAGATTTGAATACCATGTGTGAACACGATTCCAAGGGAAAGGGTCCGTTTTTGGGTCCTAGGCACGGGCCCGCGAGGGCCCTTGATAAGGGGTGCTCTTTAAGCAAATTTTGGGAGAAAGGGGTACATTTTCAGAGCTTTAAAGGGTAATTTTTACTTTTTTTCCTATAATATTTCTTGGTCAGTGTTGAGAAGGGGATTTTTTTTCAGGGTCACCCGTAGTAAGGGTATATTTTTCAGGGTCATCTGTGATTTAGGTCTGTTTTCTTGCTAATCTTCCCTTGAAAAGGGCATGATTTTTGGAAATTTCACCCCTTGATAAGGGTACCAGATTTGAGGTGATGTTCACACATAGTGACTATAGAAAAGATAGGGAGTGGCCCCCCCGGGGCTGTCTGGTATTCTGTATTGATTATAGCTGATCCTCGTTCCCACCATGCCCTCCTCACCCAGCCTCTCCAACCCTTCCTGCCTGACCACCTCCCAGACGCCCCTCGCCCCTAACCCCGGAATCCCTCTCCACTACAGTGGCCCAGGAGGGTCAAATTTTGTTGTAAAATTGAAATTGCAAATCCACTTCAACTTGCAAAAAAACAACATGAGTTGAAAGTGAAAACTCCAACTTCAACCATTCACTGTCACCTGTTAACTGTCAAGTGAACTTAAACAACTTGTGACTGCTATCTTTCAACACTACATGAAACCCATAACAATGCAAATGTCAAAGTTGAAAGCTGTCAGCTGTCAAGTGTCAATTCAAGGACAACAGCTTGTGACAGGTATCTTTTAGCACTGTGGTGTACTCCATGTGTCCTATGATATGCTTCAAAGGTTGTTTGCCGTGCTGTGTGCTATGCTGTGTGCCATGCTGTGTGCCACTTTGTGTGCTGCACTGGGATGGAACTTGGGATGGAACTTGGGATGGAACTTGGGGTGGAAGTAAAGTGCAACTTGGGATGGAACTGGGAGTGGATCTTCTGGTATAACTTGAAGTGGAACTTGGAGAGGAAACTGGGGTGGAACACGAGGTGGAACACGAGGTGGAACACGAGGTGGAACACGGTGGAACACCTTGGAACACGGTGGAACACGGTGGAACACGGTGTGGAGCACGGTGTGGAACACGGTGTGGAACACGGTGTGGAACACGGTGTGGAACACGGTGTGGAACACGGTGTGGAACACGGTGTGGAACACGGTGGAACACGGTGTGGAACACGGTGTGGAACACGGTGTGGAACACGGTGTGGAACACGGTGGAACACGGTGGAACACGGTGGAACACGGTGGAACACGGTGGAACACGGTGGAACACGGTGGAACACGGTGGAACACGGTGGAACACGGTGGAACACGGTGGAACACGGTGGAACACGGTGGAACACGGTGGAACACGGTGGAACACGGTGGAACACGGTGGAACACGGTGGAACACGGTGGAACACGGTGGAACACGGTGGAACACGGTGGAACACGGTGGAACACGGTGGAACACGGTGGAACACGGTGGAACACGGTGGAACACGGTGGAACACGGTGGAACACGGTGGAACACGGTGGAACACGGTGTCATCCTGGTTTTCGACCCCATGTTCCATCTCGTGTTCTACCTCGTGTTCCAGATAAGGCCAAAAAAAAAAGAAGGTGTGTTTCAGGCAACATGGTGAAAAAGTTTAGGGTAGGTAGGTCGGATTTTTTTTTTTTTTTTTTTTTTTAATGTTGGGAGGTATCTGGAATGAGTCGCGGACTGCCATATCGACTCGCGGGTCATCAAGACAACTCACCAATTCTTACTATAACTAGGAATATCATGAAATTATTGGACATTCTTGTTAATAAGCAATTTCCTAAGGCTGGACAGTTAATGAGGCATGTAATCTGTTCTTCCTGACCAAAAAATTCCTAAAATTTCCGAAAAAATATGAATATTTGGCAAAAAAAAAAAAAAATTCTCTAAAATCGGAAAAAAATGCTAGGGTCGGCCCTTTTTTGAAACAAGGGTCGGGTTGCCTGAAACACACCTTTTATTTTTTTTGGCCTAATGTTCCACCCTGTATTCCACCCCATGTTCCACCCCATGTTCCACCCCATGTTCCACCCCCTGTTCCACCCCCTGTCCCACCCCACGTTCCACTATGCAAATCACTGTCTAGCACCCTTTGAAGCATTTCATAGAACAGATTGAGTGTCTTATAGTGCTCAAAGATACCTGTCACAAGCTGTTGTTCTTGAATTGACACTTGACAGTTGACAGTAACTGACTGAAGTTAGAGTTTTCACTTTCAACTTTGACATTTGCATTGTTTTTGGTTTAATATAGTGTTGAAAGATAGCAGTCAAAAGTTGTTTTACTTGACTTGACAGTTGACAGGTGACAGTAAATGGTTGAAGTTAGAGTTTTCACTTTCAACTCAAGTTGATTTTTTGCAAGTTGAAGTGAATTTGCAATTTCAAAATTTACAAAAAGATTTGACCCTCCTGGACCACTGTACTCCCCACCCCCGGTGCCGCATCCTGGGTTCAGGACCTTCACCACCTCACTAACCCCCTCCACCTGCCGGGTTCAGGACCTTCGGCAGTTTATGGCAGGCCCAATGTGTTCTAAGTGTCTTTAATCTTCACCTGGTCACCCCCTCCTTTCTATACCCGGCACCCTTCCAACTGTCATCTGTGTTGTGTAGCGAGCACAGGTCTTGTACAATCTACTGGAAATTACATTTATATACATCAAACCAAAGAAAGGGAAAATCTAAAAGTCTTAAGTGATATTTATTTTTCTCTTTATTAGAGCACAAACATAAATATCCTATTCAAGTCTGTGATTAGAGGAACTAGCCGATTAAGGGGGCGGGGGGGGGGGGGCTTTGGTCATGCAGCTAATATAAATCATAAACAGTAATACATATGGAATTAAATCCTATATGAATTTGAATGGTAACCCGCCATCCTAACAAGATGGCAGCTGGTCTTGAAGCATCACGTGACCAGGTCGGCACATCCTGATTGGCTGAACCCCATGTGAGCCGCCCAGAGCCATTAGTGGTTGACCTGGGGCTCAGCTTGAGTTGGAGTCTGAGTGCGGCCTAAGTAGGGGAGAAGTGGGTGTGGCCTAAGTAGTGCAGAGGTGCATAGGGAGGCCGGGGCCAGGTGGGCCCCACCCTCAGGGTGCTTATTAAGACAGGTTGTCTTGACAAGGGTCGTCACCTTCCAGCTTGTCCTTTTATTCATGCTGTGGTGCTCCTCTCTTCCTTCTTCCTTCATTCTTCTCTTCCTTCTTCTTTCACTCTTCTCTTCCTTCTTCTTTCACCTTCTTCTTTCATCTGTTGCTGTAAATGATATATACTACGAAGGTCACAGTGACACAGGGGAGTAGCTATATCATGAAGAATGTTTGCAGCAGTATATGATTTTGAAACCGCACCAGCACTAAGTACATCTCTCTATATTCAACTATATACATGGTATAATATACACTGTCATACCACGCAGGAAATATAACATCCCGATCCACTCGAAGCGATCCATCCTACAATCTGGTATCTACAGCTCTCCCTCTGATCTCCCATTTCTCTGATATCTGTATGTCTTGGACCTTCTCATAAGTCACATACATAGGTACTAAAGCTGGGAATGTTGGAATGTATGGGGAATACCCGGAGGAGGTATGTCAGAGCACAGGGAAACAGGTGAGCAGAGGGGAAGTCAAGTGTAAGATTACGGAAGGCAGATAGGAGAGGATGAGCCAGAAAGGAGAAGGAGAGAGAAGAGGTTGGGAACAGGCAAGGGATCAGAAGACGGAATGGAAAGAGGAGGAGGGGGAAAGCAGAGGAAGGACATTCTGTGGCGAGGTAAAGTAAAGTACCTCTCTGTACATTTATGCAGTTGGATTCGTGTCTAGACGAAGCATCTGGTCACTGCCTCTGCTGCAGATGTGGTAGATGTTGGTGCGAGAAGAGACAGAGCTTGGTCAGAGGTTTAATTTGGATAGGGAAGATATAGGGAATCGGAGGGTGAAGTAGCCATGTAAATGGGAGGGAACGCAGGGGAGCATGGGAAGGGCAGACAGGTGAAAGAGAGTATACACGCTAGAGGAGGCCGTGATTTGTAGATCTGGGCTGGAGCACGGTGTCAGAGATTATCGCAGAACATAGGAGAAAACACGAGAGTGTCGACAGGACAGATAACAGCCTCGTTCTGGCTGTTTACAAAATGGCTAGCATGACGGAGAGCTGTAGGAGGTGGAAGGGGGATTAGATGGATGTGTGTGTGTGTGAGGGGAGCGTGGGGGGGGGGGGGGGGGGGTAAACACAACTCTAAGAGGAGCAGAGCATACAAGTGCTTCTCCTTGTATGTGCGCATTTCCGATTCACAATTAGTATGCATAATTTACAAATACAACAAATAATTCTTTCACAGATTGTAAATGTGCAGAACTCCCTAGTAGCAAACACACTGTGGCCCTGGATGGGGCCAGACTGTGTTTGCAAGTCTGGCCCGGAGTGGGCTAACCAACGGGCTCCCGTCGGTTTAGGGCACTGGGCTTTGGTCTGGCCCCGTGCTGGCTTCCCATGTTGGGCGCAGATCGGGTTTTGGACGGGAAGCCCACTTTGGGCTCAGATCAGTTTTTGGACGGGCTTCCCACTTTGGGCTCAGATTGGTTTTTGGACGGGCTGAAAGTGGGTTCAGATCGGGTTTTGGACTGGTTGAAAGCGGGCTCAGATCAGTTTTTGGACCAAGGATTTTTCTCCAATGATTTCTTGTATTTGTTGAACCAGATATCCTAGGTCCTGCTAATCAACCCAAGGCCCCGGCCCAAGGCATAATCATACTCTTCCTACCCAATAATGGAAGTATCAAGCAGGCCTATTATCATCAGGTTTGAGCCACATGCAGCATAGACAAGTGTCTATGGTGCACATTGGCCTTCAAAGCCATAGATCATACCTACATGGGGCACATGAGTCTTGTATTAAGATTGTAATGCCACAGAACTAGTGTTTACACTGGATAGCTGCTTAGAGAACCTCCTTTTCATCATTCAAATATATAGTCTATCTTATTTCCAAACTGTGAGAACATCTATTTATTGTTTCCTACTCTACATCACTTTAACATTTTATTGTATTATTATATAATGTCAATTTCATCTGGCTTTGTTGGAAAACTCTAGATATTGTATAGTCGTGACATCTGGTGTCAATCATCAGAACCATTAGACCAGCTGCCCTGTCCAAACCCAACCTCAGCCGTCATCGGCCCGGAGTGGGCTAACCGACGGGCGCCCGTTGGTTTAGGGCACTGGGTTTTGGTGTGGCCCCAAGTGGGCTGCCCGAATTGGGCTCAGAACGGGTTTTGGACGGGTTTCCTGTCATCTGGCCAACATGAACCCAAAGCGGGTAGCCCTCTTTGAAACTGATCTGAGCCCAAATCGGGCAGCCCGCTTTGAAACTGATCTGAGCCCAAAATGGGCAGCCCGATCGGGGCCACACTTCAGCCCAGCCATCTGCCCAACATGAAACCCAGCTCAGTTTTGCCCGACTTCAAACAGCCAATCCGAGCTAAAACCAAATTGGCCCCGTGCGGGCTTGCTACTAGGGCTGTGTGGTATAAAGAGTTCAATCCGGTAATAGAACATTAAAACAGATTTTGCCCCCGTTTTTACCATGGAAGTTTCCATTTCTTTTTAGGCCTATATATTTAGGCAAGTGATGTCCCTGTTTAATTGCCTCTAAAGGGCGTTTTAGTCAGGGGCGCGGCAAGCAGTGTTCAAGTGGAGAGGGGGACAATAAGGGGAGTTTTGGCCAATTTAGACCTTTTTGACCCTTCGGCTTGACCTTTTAGGTTTGAGCATGGGGTATAGTATAGTATAGGTATATCGCTGGTTTGAGCTTCTTTAAGGCTCGTTAAAAAGGGGAGATTCTCCCGCCCCTCCCCGGTTGCCACTCCCCTGTTTAGGCCTGAATAGGCCTGGACGAATTTGTATCCTGGATGAGGTCGGTCGCCGATTGGTTGGTATTACCCTGAAATATGGTCTGTACTTATGGTCTCGTGCGTATACAGTCGGGTCCCGAGACTGATACACTACAGGATTATTTTAAGATCATGGGAAATCAAAAAAACGTCAACTTACACCAAAATAACGTGTTAAAGCTTTATATAATGTTATGCCATAGTAATGAGCCTTAGAGAAACGTTATATAACGTTATAAATGTTGTGTAACGTGTTTTTTTTTATTTACTGGGTAGGCACTGGTTAAGACTACTTAGAGGTCAATCGGCTCCTTCAAGACAAGAGAAAATAACTACACAGGAGTTAAGCTTCACAGGTATTAAACCTTGTATCCTATTGGCTTACTCTCACTATCACCCTGAACTCTAACACTAGTCGAGAATATGCCTTTAATAAGTGAAATACAGTTTATAACAAATAGAGAGTAGAGTACAGCCAAAGTAGTGATACTTCCACCTATAGGGGCCTCTTTTCGCCATACTACATCAGGAGTCTAACCGAAATGGCGACATCCCACTACGGGGACACTGATGACCATACCACATTAGCAGTACCGTTACAACCTAGGCGCTGACTTGTCTTACCATTGGACCCTAGTGAACATACTCTAAAAGTGGAAGTCTGCACGAGTGGAGCCTCTTTTCGCCATACTACATCAGGAGTCTAACCGAAATGGCGACATCCCACTACGGGGACACTGGTGACCATACCACATTAGCAGTACCGTTACAACCTAGGCGCTGACTTGTCTTACCATTGGACCCTAGTGAACATACTCTAAAAGTGGAAGTCTGCACGAGTGGGTGTTTAATGAAATCGTTTTATTCATCATTTCTGCAAAGATCAGTAGGTCTACATATTTACAGTTGCTGTACGCTACATCTCAATTATTATATGTCTAAGCATTCTGTACAAACTTGCTATAAAATGATAACCTCTATTCTATATCAAGAAATATTTCAACACTGAATATCTTGAGATATATCTACATCATTTCTATTTAATCGCTCACTGCATCTAAGAATCATTTATGTTATTTACCAAGTGCGCCTCTTGATCTACTTAAAGTACAGCGTCCATGCTCTGTCTTATGTAGTATATAGTAGACGATGGCAGAACAGGAGAACTGAACATGCCTAAGCTGTGTCTAACTCACAAAATTGACATTTTCCTACATATTATCGGGGAAGTAGTGTATACATTTATTTTTCATGTGTAGCAACACTTTTTATATATCTCTGCACTGTTCATTACATACTGTAAATCATCATACCGGTACTTATCATTCAATATTTCACATAGTTCTCTAGCTTTCTCTTGCTGACTAACCTCTGCAAAACGCTTCCTTTCCTGCTCCAAGTATATTAATGGTGTAACAGTGTTTAACTCTTCGCACCCCCTCTTTTGTTGATCTTGAACTTTTTGGCCTGTTCCTCTGCCCTGGCTATCCTCTCCTTCTCCTTCTTCTCCTTCTTCTCTTTCTCCTCCTTCTCTACTTTTTTCCTCTCCTTCTCCCTGTTAACGTACAGTTGTGCTGCCCCGACAGAGTCCTTCCACGATGACTCACCGGCGCTGGCGGTGTTGCCACCTGCTGGGGCCCGCTGGAACCCATTCCTGTCCAGCTTAGACTTGATAGCGAAACTCAGGGAGGTGGAATAGAAGGCCTCTTTCTCATCTAAAACATGTAGAAGTTAACTCTGATTCATGTTCATCAATAAGAAAACCTAGCTGTACGTGTAAGGTAACCTATTAATAAACGTGGAATAGAAGGTTTATTCTTCTGACTACCATTCTCCAGATATGCGGAATAGACGTGTTACTTGTTTTAGGGTGTATTAATTTTGTAGAAGTTATGGAGAAGCGGGGAGGGACACCTAAAGTATATTCCCGATAGATACATCCCATAGCATACCTATAGACATTAACATATATGTTGACAGACGGATACTCATTTAATCAGGTGAATAGAATAGCCATGTTAAAACTCCCTTCACAATGTACTACTCGCATTGGTCATTGCAGGTTAAAATACAACCTGTATTCTATTATATGTTATGCATTCCATACATGTATTCAGTTTTACCGCTGACTATTCTACATATCGACATGCAGCAGTGTGCGTTTTCTGCAAACTATTTTACATACCAAGAAATCACAGTGTGACTTCCTGTATGATATACCACCTACCACCAAGGCTTAATGTGGATCTCTGGTAGCCTCAAGTGCATTTCCTACCAATAAGGTGCAGTATGAACTTCCACAAGCCTTTATCACCTACCAACAAGTCGCAGAGTGCGCTTCCTGTAGGCTATTTCCTCAGCAGAGTCTATGAAGTGCGGCTCGCGGGGTTGGCGTGTGATGCCCGTGCCGCGTGGCGGGAACATCTGCCACACGATCTCCAGCGCCTCCTCCTTACAGAGACCCCTGGTGGTGTCAACCTGCAGGTCTGTCGGCGCTACCCAGTGACAGTACTGACAGTTGGCTGTCAAATAGATAATATGGGTGATGTCAATAGTAAATGTGCACAATGTAGCTATCAAATAGATAATATAGAGCTGTCAATAGTAAATGTGTAGTTGTAAAATAGAATGACCATGGCAGTCATCCTCACAATCTTTTCATTTGCTACAGATAGCTGTCAAGTACATCCTTGTAAATCTGATTAATAACTAATGGTAATTAGATAAGGATTTAAGTTTATTGTAATCCTGATAGTATATATAAGATGCCCCATGGACAGTAATGACAGTATAGACATATCAAAGATGTAGACATATCATGCACCGCTGCAGTCTGGTGACAGTTGGATGTCAAGGTTAAGTAACAATAGATGGTGATGCCAGAGATACAAGAACAATGATATTATACCGCTTAAAGTTTATCATGAACAGCTAGCAAAAAATTGACAGCTGCATATCTAAATAAAACGGTAATGACAGTAGTAACAGAAATACATTTCTGTTCCTTACCCAGTTTGCACTTCTTCATGATTGCTGTTTTGACCCTCCACAGTGAGAAGTAGTCGGGTACCAGATACACAGAGCCACGTGTCCCAGCCACCACCACCAACTCCTGCATGTCCGTGTTCTTACCCACACCTGACACACAAACAAAGTAATATAGTAACATGGAGGTACTGATGATACGACTTAATTAGTGAGAAATTGAAGTTATGTAGCCAGAGTTGCTTCTAAATAACATGCTTTAAGTGGCTTTCACATTATGCTTTGAATGATTTTCAATGTATTAAAAGGGAAATTCGATCACGGGCAGCCCTGGACCATAATAATCAAACCCAATTATATGGACAAGCCACAAGCCAAAATTGCCATGGTAAAAAATATAGGACACATCTAGGAAATCACCTGATGCATCCACAACCACATCTATTACACCTTTGTACAGCATAATTGATACCATGATTTGATATATAAAATGAAGAGAAAAGTCACCTACCTACAACAATCATCTGTATCTTATCCGTCTTCCTGGCCCCTGTGGCCTGTACCTGCGTCTCCTGGGACGAGTCGGACTTGCCGTCCGTGATGAGCACACCGATACGAGGTACATCTGTCCGAGAATCCTACAACAATGATACATCAAACGGAAACGCTCTTTATAAAATAATATGCTGTGCTTTAGAAGCTTCTTGCTGTGCATAAATGTGACAATGCATGGCGCCAATATCAGACACCCAATGAAGAATGTCATTGATATATTCTCTAAATGTACGATTTTTTAGTAAATAAATCCCAGTATACGCCCAAAGGTCCAATGATTATATTAGGACTTATTGCATTGAGACCGTTTACTATTTATCTGTGCCATAATGAGGATAGACGCCCTACCTTGAACATCTCCCTCATCTTGGAGAGTGCCCTGTCCGTTCTGGTCAGCCCCTTGTGGTACCGCACATGATCTGTAACAAAAGAGGGTTTGTATTTGATCAGGGTATTATTATTTCAAATTGGACTAGCAAGGCAGCAAGATACTGCCAGCAAGATTCATTGAGTGAAGAACTTTACAATCAGGCCTTCAACTGACTCAAGTTCTGAGATCATATTTAGCCTCAATCTAAATATCTGTGTAGTTACAGAAGTGCTGTTCTGGAATTTAGCTGAAATCATGCCACGAGTGGATACCATTTTAAAGTGACTTACCAATGCCTTGTATGATGCTTTCTGCCTCGTCATACATGTCGAGGTTGAAGCTCTGATACACGTCTGTGTTGTATGGGATGTATCCCACTCTGATGTTCGCCTCTCCAACATGCAGCGACGTCACAAACTCTGTATCAAATATACAGTATTTACTAACCAAACCCTATGCTGGTCTGAAAACCATGTAATATATAATATTTTTGCATTGATAACATGATAGAGAAATAGCTTCATTGGCTGTTCTGAACCCTTTGAAAGAATAAAGAAAAGCCTGATACCTATAATAATTATCAGATTATTACCTATTTGTACAAAAAGATGATTGATAGTAAGTGCGATACCTACCTTTTACAAACTCACTCTGCAGTTTGAAGTTGCTGTTGCCAACTGAGGCAGAACAGTCCACGATAAAGATGATATCAGCCTTAGAACCACAGCCTGTGAGAATAGAATAAAGGTATGCCATAGAAAAAAACGGAGATCAACTGGCAATAATGGATGCCTAACTTTCTCCGTTGATTTTAAGATCACCTTATTTCTGAAACCACCTTAATGCTATGCTATCTGGGGGGAAAGGGTTTTATTTTCAGTAGAAACAAACCCCATATTCCTAGTCAGTATCAAATACTGAAGGATGATTAATTAGCTTTTATAGTGCTTCTACCATTAACATTTCTTATTCATAGTGATTTCTCGCTGGCCCACAAAAGTCAATAATCAAATCTATTATATAATATGATCGTGAATATTTTACCAAACTTAGGTTTAGACTAGACTGAACATTGTCTACTTTTGATAGTAATAGCTACGGGAAAGACTCTCTTGAACTACAATGCCACCTAGTTGGAAAAGATGGAACTTCCATATGATGACATTTCGTGTAAAATAAAGAACAGTGTATACCATATTGGTTCGATGTAATATTAATTGGTGAGACGTTGCTTCACCATAATAAAAGTGACGGTGATGCCCCGTTAAATCTAACGGTCGTTCTCGGTATAGCCAACGGTCACTTCTGACACTGTAGTGTAGTACGTCCTTTTGTACTTATTTACCATCAAGTTTATTGTGTATTTAGTTACCTTTGAATACATTTGTGTATGCCTCGTTTATCATGAAGTCTGTCGGGTCATGTCCGCACTCCTTGAAGAAGCGCTTCAGCATGTTCCGTGGGATCTTGTCACATATCGCCATGTTGTAAAACGTCTTCTCATATTCTACACAAAATGGCAGGTAGGGGAGTGAGGTTTTCATAGAAACTAAACCCATAAATGAAGCTTTTATGCAAGGTTCAGCTATGCACTAGTAAAAGGTGTGCAATGTATCGATATAGAATTTACAATGGACCATTTAGATATATATGATCTAATATTAGTGTTATATGTTTTTCACATAATCCAGAGGTACACATCATTAAACAAAATATGGACATTGAGAGTAAAGAATACTAACTTTCTTTTCTGTCCAGAAACTTAGTGACATCGGGGAGTATGAATGGTGTTTTGGGTTTGGTGACACCGTGCCGTTTCTGTATGCGGGTCAGCAGACCTTTGTACTCCCGCACAAAGCGCTTAAAGGTCCCTGCATGTTTTAACACGATCTGTAACATCACAGATGGCATCCTACTTACAATCCACGTACTTCTCTCATTTTATACCCCATGTTGCACTTATGGCAACAACTTATACTTATATCCATGATATTTATAGCAGACCCTTCACTAAAGTGGATGTGCTCGATGCCAATTTTAGCACTTATTTCATAAACTGGATGTCTAGTTTTGAACTAGATTATATCGTTGTATTTTGTTCAAGCACTGCTGCAATGGCTCACATACTGCTGAAGTCTTTCATTCAGAGACTGAGATATTATCTAATCACTGCTGCAATGGCTCACAAATCTGATATTATTATTATTGTCATTGATACAAAGAATGCCTTAATACCAGGTTTGATCCGTATGGGCCCTGTGGACCTGCTAACCAGCCTTAGGCTGTGTTGGTTTTAAAACAATACCATCTATCATCATCGTTGCCTTAAGATGGGTATGCTATGATGAGATGTACTGACCCTGTCCCGGAGCCGCCTGAAGCGATGTCGTTGTATGTAACCACGTAGGAACTTCTGCAGGACCAGTGTGGCCCTCTCCGCGTCCTCAGCTATGATCTTCTCCTGGTTGTACTGTCTGTTTACATGTTAACACAGATAAAGACACAGCTTATATCAGCTATATGTCTTTATCTTGGCTTTCTATTTTTATTGATCAATATATCCATGTAGAAATGCTTACATGGCTCCATCCAAATGAGTGTGTATTACATTATTATTGCTGTCAGAATAGCTTTTTACAGACATGTACACGTATTCTTTTTTCCCTAGTTGAGTAAGTTTGTATTTTTTCTAATCAATTCCCTTCCCTGTTAATTTAGATATGTCAGGTATAATGTGCAGCACTATCTGTTCAGATACAATGGAAATAATCACAAACCCGTAAAAGTCCCGGTGCGGCCCTATGTGGTCATACTGTCCTCCTGGCTGCCCTGAGCCTGCCCGCTGACCACCCGACCCTGGCTTGTCTCGCACCCTAGAAAACCAATTCTTAGTCTATTAACATTTATTAACATGGCGTACGAAAGGAATGTTAAACTACTACCAGTTAGCCGAGCATCAGACATGGATTTAGGACTGGAGCCAGAAGTGAGAAAATATTATTGGAAGCCAGATGACTACAGCAGGGATACAGAAACACACTACGAAACGTGTCTTCAAAAAGAAGATTTAAGCAATCATCATTCATTCACCTAGCACTCTTCCTCTCCACCCCTACACAACCACTGTGTAAATAGAGTCTTACATGAATACATCCCACAGCGTAATGACCCTAGGATCCCTAGGTTCTATGATCTTGACAATGCACTCTAGTCATTAGATGGATCATGCAGGCAAGGTGTCCTGGAATGGGGTAGGGGCCATCAACATTTAACACCCTAAAGGTGGTCTATTCGATAGAGGATAATAACATAAATTACCATCGACCTTGGCTGGCTTGCCACGATTAAAAATGGATGAATGTGTTTACGGACAGGCTCTTTGTTATGAAATATGCATAGTGAGTTGGGATAGGTGTTACCGATAGGAATAGTGACAGAGCCAAAAAACAACATTTACACAAAAACACATATATCTGTAAAATATATTAGTAAAACACGTATAAACTATTGGACAAAGGTGATAGAAATTCAAAAATAAATTTGGCTTAGTGAATAGGAAGTTTTAGAGTAAGCATAAACACTTTAAAAAGAACCTGTAAGGAACTATCTAGAATTATGTCTAGATCATCGATTGGTATACTGTGCATGTATTAACATACCATACTGACATCCTTATAGTATTGATAGTATAAATGACCGTGTGTATACTGATGAGATAAGGTAATGTTGGTAAACCCTACTGGATTATTGATAGTCCAGCCCTACACGAGGCTTTAATGGTGATGGCAGGCAGCAAGTCGATGCTGATCAATGTGACACGCCGTACTCACTAAAACCAACGTATTGATTTTACTTTTTATTGACGATTTCATCGAATAAGTGTTGCATGTTGCATCACTTCCATACCTATAGGGCGGGGTGTACAGGCCCCAGACTCTGTCAACTTCGGGTGGTATACTTCTAATATATAGTCTATGCTGGTAAGGTGGATGGATAGGTCGCTGAATGAGTATTGAATTAGTTGGTATAGGATGGATGGATGGGTGAATGACTGGGTGCCAAGCACCCCCATCCAACGCAAATAACCCGGGAAACGTGTACTTTTAAGATTATACAAAAAGTGAAATGATTATTATAACCTTAATTTCAAGATAGTATAATCTTAGGCGACTCAAGAGAAAAAGTGGTTTCTCATCACGATGAACTGCAAAATATGAGGGAGGCTTTCTACGTTTTTCTTACTTGCAGCCTAAAATGCATAGGATAATATATGCTTTGAGTGACCAAAAACCACAATTTCGTTTTCAATATGTAGCAAATGAAAATCGTGTCCAGGCTCTTCCTCGAGTACTACCAGTACCACTCGTACATGCTTAGACTAATGGTTTGGGTTAGGATACGGTTTAGCATCAGGTGTTGGGGGTAAGGGTAGTTAAGCTGTTTGGAGTTAGGGTGGCTTGGTAATGTAGATGGCCTGGTAGGGTGGATGGATGGGTAAAGTGCATGGGTTGAAACATATGTTAGATGAGATTTGACATTAAGATTTATATATAAACTACTCACATAAATCTCTTATTGTCGGCTGGCATGTTGCGACCTTTGTTCTTCACCCAGATACTAAACTCATTTTTACGCAGCCAGTCCTCAGTGTCTGACCCAAAGGGTTTCTCTATCGTCCTGTATATAAATATGCTTTATCAGTTGGCATTATTATCAATCCTGTCATAAAAATAAAGTGAAACCAATTGGCAAAATCCATACCCTTCTCAGTCATTTTCACGATATTAAATAAATTTTAATCAATTTCTTAGGTTTGAATAATATTTCATTGACAAATCACAAGTTATATATACATGTGGTAGGTAGTATGTCAACAAATAAAGTTTCCTTATCTTGACTGAACATATGAATCAAATTATAAGCACATTTGGTTATTGATAAATGTACATTAAGTGATAAAGAATATGCCATCTTATATCAGTGCACATAGCCCACAATGATGTGGTGTATAGGTGAAGTCCATATTATCAGATCTAATGAGTAAACCCTTTTTTATTAATCTTAATCGATATAACCAACCAAAGGGCAGGGCACTTACCCAGGTGTTGCTGGGGGAGCCTTATTGCTGTCCTGCCCCCAGCTGGTGACACTACTGCCACCCCATGGTGTGTTGGTCGTGCGGCTGGGCGTGTCAGTCGTGCGGTTAGGGGTGTTGGTCGTGCGGATAGGTGTGTTGGAATTTCTGCTGTTGTTGGTTGAAGCTACAACATTGTTAGCTGCTGCCTTGTTGCCATAGGCTTGCCTGTTCATTGCCCACAGATTGTTCTGCGGTTGTCGCAAAGGGTTTATCCTGAGTTGAGACGTCAACATCTCAGGTTGGCTGACTGAGAGAGTGTTAACTGCCAAAGAAAAGAAAGTGGTCATGCATATTGACAAATCAATCCCTTTTGGGAGAGCATTCTTCTAATGAGAGTCCATTGCCTATTTCCTGAAGAGACGTTGGACTGAATTTGGCTTTAATGGCTTTCCTGGTGGAGAGTCCAATCTTGACTGACTCTCCTTAGAAGATAAGAAGAAAGTCAGGTAATGCTGTACTCAGCCAAAGGTATGGAGTAATTTTGGTTGTGTGCCTAACTTTGGTAAGAAATATTTTTCTCTTTGTGTGTATTAAGAGTGGCATAAGAAAAGGCGGGGTCGGGGCAGGGGGCTTAACCAGTAAACACAACGACGTTGGTCAGACGTAAATCTACGTTGAATTTTGGTCTGAACTACGTAATTTTAGTAGGTTTATCAACGTCAAAATGTTAAGGTTTATTTACCAATCTCAAACCTGCAGGTCTGATTTACGTAGCTCCTGAAGACGTAAATCTATGTTTAACACATTACATATAATTCTACATAGTGGGACTCAGACAAAGACTTGTAATATATTGCAGACAAATTTACATTTACAAACAATATTCATACAAAGTAACTACTATAATTTTCAATCTCATCTGATTCTACATAGTATATTCTTGTAGTTCAATTGAACAGCCTGACAGTATAGATCTGTTGAATAGTTTTGGCTGCAGAGAGGCTTTGTATTTCTTCCATTACCACCAATGTGGTGTCCTCACAGTAAAGTGCCTCAAAGCACCTATTCATGCACAATACTTTAATCACCTGTCCTTTATAAATAAATATTCTATTGAATGTGGTTTATTTGCATGATATTGAATTCACAATTAATGAGAATTTACTGCTTGAATGTGGTAGATTTGTTAAGGAGCTGTAATATATTCTCCATAATTGATAGTGCTGCCACCTAGTGTGACACAGAAAAGTCATCTACCCAATTGAAGTTGAAAAGTTACGTCTTTTAACGTAGATCTACGTAGAATTTTTACGTCTGAATGAGGTAGATCAACGTAAATCAGACGTCTACATCTGTTGAACGTAAATAAACCTTAACGTTTTGACGTCTACAAACCTTCCAAAATTACCAATCTCAAACCTTTTGGTTGGACATCTACCTAGAGAAACCTCTGAGCTACGTTGGAACTACGTAGGGTGTTTACTGGGTTCCCGCCCCCCCCCCTCCCATCACAGAGGAGGGGTGCCTGAATAGGTTTGGGCCCCCTAAAAATTTATCAAGACCCTATTGGGCCGTGTCTTACCTAATCTATACAATTGTATAGTTTATGACCGGGTGGAATCTATGACCAGGTGCAGTCTATGACCGGGTGCAATCTATGACTGGCAAGCATAAATTTGTCTATATTATTGTGGTGGTTCGCATTTACTCTAGTTGAAGAATAAACAAGAAACTGCAGTTTCCAGGTGGGGGGGAGGGGGTCCCACGCAAGTTACTTGTGTTAAATTTTGGTGTAGGTTCAGGGCTTGTCATGTACACAAGTAATATATTACCTGCATTAAATTTGGGTTGTAGGTTTACACTTGTTATACTCACAAGTTACCTGTGTTAAACTTGGGTGTAGGTTCACACTTGTTATAAACACAAATTACCTGTGTTAAACTTGGGTGTAGGTTCACACTTGTTATAAATACAAATTACCTGTGTTAAACTTGGGTGTAGGTTCACACTTGTTATAAACACAAAATTAATTACCTGTGTTAAACTTGGGTGTAGGTTCACACTTGTTATAAACACAAATTACCAAATAAAAAACAGTGTAGGTTCCCACTTGTTATAAACTCAAGTTACCTGTGTTAAACTTGGGTGTAGGTTCAGGACTGGCAGCCTTCCCTGTGTCCTTCCATGGCCGTGCCCGGGCTGCCCTCTTCTGTCTGCGGGCAGTGAGGTCTGTGTTCTGTGCGTCGTGCCGCAGGTAGATCTGCCGCACCTTCTCCTGCCAGTTATACCCGTCAAACCGCTCAGGGGGAACAGTGGTGGACGTGGTCTGTGCAAATAATATGTTATATTTCATGACAAAGAGGCAAATAGAGAGAGCTTTGTAAGTTTCAATTGGCAAAGCCTTTGACTGAAATGATGATATTATTACATATGACCAAAGATGTATTTATGCATTTCCAATAATGCCTCGAGAAATGGGGAATGGTATAGAGTATGGAGGAATGTTAGGAAAAGCATTTTCCAATTTTTTCGTGCCCATGTACACTAAAACATAATAGAAAACCAAAAAGAAGTGTGAGAATAACAAACCTTGTAGTATCCATACATGACAGACGTTGAGAGAGCGTGGAGTACTAGTTGAAGGACCCTAACACAGACTGAGAGCTAGTACGGAAACAGTTGTGGCATGTTGCGTATGAGATGCTCCATTGTGTTTAGTACCACATTAAATCTGCATGGGTTGGGCCCATCACTTAAAGAGTGGCTAAATGCTGTCTATGGTACAGATCGATGTAATGATAAGGCTCACCCACCTAGTTCTAGTAACTAGGGGCGGAGGATACTGCGAGTGTCACAGAGTGGGTTATTTTACTAAAGGAGAATTCCTTACAAATTTAGTTAAAGGTGGAGAGCAGTGAAACGTTACAATAAACATATCTCGAGAGAACTCGTCACTGTGTTGATGGTGTAACAAAGACTGGCATATCTTTTTTAGTTATCATTTATGACAATGAAGCATCAGCATAGTACACACAAATAATGTAACAAGTAATCAGAATATAAAAACAGGATGAGAGGGCTGATAGAGGAAACAGAGGAATTGAAAAGACAAACATAAAGATTTACACTAATCGTGGTACTGCAAAAAAAGAAGTTAGCGTTTTACGAGTCACGATTATACGCTCTGACCTCACGTCATCAATACGACATGAGCTATGGACCTGTGTAATGGAGACATTCTTGCGACTGCCAATTCCCACCAGGCAATACCAGTCTCCTTCAGCAGGTTATTCATGGCCGATGGCCAATGTGGCATGTGTGGCAAGCAAACCATCATCTTTTATATCGCATTTTCTGGAAATGTTTGTGTCCGTGGCAGTAAGTAGCGTCCAAATGTGTGTGTTTTTTTTGTCAGGGGTTGTCAGTAGTGCATGAATGGGAATTTGTGTCAGGTGTTGTAAGTAGTGTAGGAATGGGAGTTTGTGTCAGGGGTTGTAAGTAGTGTAGGAATGGGAGTTTGTGTCAGGGGTTGTAAGTAGTATAGCAATGGGAGTTTGTGTCAGGGGTTGTAAGTAGTATAGCAATGGGAGTTTGTGTCAGGGGTTGTAAGTAGTATAGCAATGGGAGTTTGTGTCAGGGGTTGTAAGTAGTATAGGAATGGGAGTTTGTGTCAGGGGTTGTAAGTAGTGTAGGAATGGGACTTTGTGTCAGGGGTTGTAAGTAGTGCATGAATGGGAGTTTGTGTCAGGGGTTGTAAGTAGTGCAGGAATGGGAATTTGTGTCAGGTGTTGTAAGTAGTGTAGGAATGGGAGTTTGTGTCAGGGGTTGTAAGTAGTGTAGGAATGGGAGTTTGTGTCAGGGGTTGTAAGTAGTGTAGGAATGGGAGTTTGTGTCAGAGGTTATAAGTAGTATAGGAATGGTGGTTTGTGTCAGGGGTTGTAAGTAGTGTAGGAATGAGGGTTTATGTAAAGGTCAGTGACATAGTGTTCTCTCATTCTTCAGTCTAAAAGCCAAACTCTAATGGTTGAAGTAATAGTCGGCTTCTAGAAATTCTTTAAGAGCCACATACTGCTATAATCAGCTATGTCCTTTGTCATCATGGTTGGCAGCAACGCATCAAGCCAACTCTTTGGGAGTCTATCCACCCTGTATACGATCGGCATAATGCATGGATGTAGAGCTACTCCCAATGGTTGCATTCATGCATCACAACAAAACATATGCAACTCTTAAACTATGTGCCCGATTACCGTAAAACCTCGCGTGGCTAGTACGCAAATCAGATCGCCAGTGCAGCTTATAGGATCAGCACAGAGTCGGGATGCAGTTTATACATGAGTATTTTGCTGTTATAATAAAGTACAAAAGTCACTATAACCAGATCGCTGGTGCGGCTCAAAGGATCACCCTAAAGTCAGGGTGCGGCTTATACACGAGTCAAGCTTATACCCGAGGCTTTACGGTATGTGTTATTGCCCAGAAAGAATAAATTAAACTGAAATGAAGCTTTTGTGATAATACATCCTCTTCACATAGAATAGTCTCCAAAATGTTTTTGTTATCAACAAAACTGAAAGCAACTTATTATTTAATGCGTGAGAGTGCATCCCAACAGTCATCATATGATCACTAAGGAGACGATGGACCAAACAGAGGTATTGTGTCTTTTGTTGTTGATGTTCGCCCGGTTGTAAACAATGTAGCATTATTCCCAGTTTTAATTATTCATGATCACCACCTCTTCCAAAGCTGATACAGTATGACTATAGGCATCCAGTGGTACATTATTTAGTATCTGTAGTAAGAATATTCACTATGGTAGTGAGGTTCTTGTACATTGATATTGCATAGAG
This sequence comes from Harmothoe impar, assembly GCA_947462335.1. NCBI lineage: Eukaryota > Metazoa > Annelida > Polychaeta > Phyllodocida > Polynoidae > Harmothoe > Harmothoe impar. The sequence goes on along the minus strand of OX381704.1, from coordinate 26,500,940 downwards.
CTGAATTGCCGGTTAGAATATTAACATTTAATGGCCAAGATCCTAGTAGAGAGGCTCGGCGTCATAAACGATTGGTATAGGGCCCCAGTGCTCAGTCTGTGTACGGTAATGAAAATCTTCATTTATTTCAGAATAGGACAATGAAAATAGTAAAACTGGGTATTTTGTAGTATGCCTCAAAACTGTTCTAGTGTCAGTGCTAACATGGGAACGTTATTAGACAATGTAAAGAATGAGCGCCGTGCTAATACTATAGAATCCTGCATCTGTGGTAGAATAGTCATGCGGTAGCCTGTACCTCTGGTAGAATAGCATAATGGGCAGTATATTATTAGCTGTCTAGTTATAGAAACCTCTGCATCATTAATGGGATCAATATGGGATAACAGGCACGCAGTGACAGATGATGACAAGCATGTTATTCATGGCAGACTGAATGTGGCGCGCGTGGCAAGCCAAACCACCATCCTTGATAACGGGGTTTCTCGAAAATGTTTCAGCGACAGTGAGTAGTGTAAATTGGGGGGGGGGGGGGTCATGGGGGAGTGAGAATGGAATTAAGTTAGTCCGTCTCAGCCACGTCCATACGTGGTTTCTTCATGGTTATACCATTTTTGTTATTTGGGGGTACTAAATGAAGTGCTGATCGAGTCACAGAATTTATGTGACTATTAAGTATAGACCACTTTTCATTAAGAGGAGGCCTTGAGGAACCGTAATTGTATATGAAATGTTCTATATAAATAATTATCTAGGCTTAAAGAAGCATGCCAGTAACTTTGTAGTACCAACTCATATAACGACGGAACATGATGAGCTTGGAAAATGGGACGATAAGCATGTGAATCTAGTATTAAACATGTACATTTTATTTTTTACATTTGTTATGTTTATAATACCTCTTGTATTACTTGACAGGCAAGTCATTTAATGATAGGCCCTACTACACGACATGTAACTGATATACAATGGTTGGTTGGCCCAGTATTGAGACTGCATAACATAAATTTTATTTACTTAATAAAACTATTTGAACTTGTACTTTAGTTTGGGGCTTTGTGTCAGGGGTAGTGAGTAGTGTAGGAATGACAGTTTGTGACAGGACCAGTGAGTAGTGTAGGAATTAAAGTATGTTTACCTGTGATCCGCCCATGAGGACCTCTATCTCCGTCTCCTGCCCATCGTCCAGCACCCAGCTCCAGTCTCCGTCCTCCACCCGCCCCCAGTCTCCAGACGCCGCACTCAGCGGGGCTGACCCTGACCACGCACCCCGTGTTGGCTTCTGCTGAACCCCAACAGGGGTGCCAGGAGGGGTGGTGATGTCAGACAACGTGGAAACATCACCAGTTGACTTGTACAACTTGGGGCCTTCTTGATCTGTCAAATAAGAGATTGCACACATGAAACACAAGTAGTGTAGGAATGGGAGCTTGTTTTAGGGTCAGTTAGTAGAATAGGAATGGAAATTTGTGTCCGGAGGTGTGTATGAATGGAAGATTATGTCAGTAGTTTAAAATGATATAGGAATGGGCGTTTAGTAGTACAATAGGAGTGGGAGTTTGTGTCAAGGGTTGTAAGTAGTGTAGGAACGGGAGTGTGTGAGATGTTGTTAGTGGTGTAGGAATGGGAGTTTGTTTCAGGGGTTGTAAGTAGTGTATGAATGGGAGTTTGTGTCAGGTGTTGTAAGTAGTGTAGGTATGGGAGTTTGTGTCAGGGGTTGTAAGTAGTATAGGAATGGGAGTTTGTGTCAGGGGTTGTAGGTAGTGTAGGAATGGGAGTTTGTGTCAGGTGTTGTAAGTAGTGTATGAATGGGAGTTTGTGCCAGGTGTTGTAAGTAGTGTAGGTATGGGAGTTTGTGAGATGTTGTTAGTGGTGTAGGTATGGGAGTTTGTGTCAGGGGTTGTAAGTAGTGTATGAATGGGAGTTTGTGCCAGGTGTTGTAAGTAGTGTAGGTATGGGAGTTTGTGTCAGGTGTTGTAAGTAGTGTATGAATGGGAGTTTGTGCCAGGTGTTGTAAGTAGTGTATGAATGGGAGTTTGTGCCAGGTGTTGTAAGTAGTGTAGGAATGGGAGTTTGTGTCAGGGGTTGTAAGTAGTGTAGGTATGGGAGTTTGTGTCAGGGGTTGTAAGTAGTGTATGAATGGGAGTTTGTGCCAGGTGTTGTAAGTAGTGTAGGTATGGGAGTTTGTGTCGGGGGTTGTAAGTAGTGTAGGAATGGGAGTTTGTATCAGGGGTTCTAAGTAGTGTATGAATGGGAGTTTGTGCCAGGTTTTGTAAGTAGTGTAGGTATGGGAGTTTGTGTCAGGGGTTGTAAGTAGTGTAGAAAAGGGAGTTTGTGTCAGGGGTTGTAAGTAGTATAGGAATGGGAGTTTGTGTCAGGGGTTGTAAGTAGTGTAGGAATGGGAGTTTGTACCAGGTGTTGTAAGTAGTGTAGGTATGGGAGTTTGTGTCAGGGGTTGTAAGTAGTGTATGAATGGGAGTTTGTGTCAGCGGTTGTAAGTAGTGTAGGAATGGGAGTTTGTGTCAGGTGTTGTAAGTAGTGTAGGAATGGAAGTTTGTGTCAGCGGTTGTAAGAAGTGTATGAATGAGAGTTTGTATCAGGGGTTCTAAGTAGTATAGGAATGGGAGTTTGTATCAGGGGTTGTAAGTAGTTTAGGAATGGGAGTTTGTGTCAGAGCCAGTGAGGGATGTAGGAATGGCAGACATTGCGACAGTCAGTAATGTAGGATTGGGAGCTTGTGCGTGGATCAGTAAGTAGTGTAGGAGCGGGAGCTTGTGCCTGGGTCAGTAAGTAGTGTAGAAAAGGGAGTTTGTGCCAGGGACCGCAAAGAGCTATGATCTGTATAGCTTCATTTTGTGGAATTTAGTAAAGCAAAGGGAATTTGTGCCACAGCCAGTTAGAGGTGTAGGAATGGGATCGTGTACCATGTGGTGGTAGTTAGTTTTGTTCAGGGACAGTGACTAAATAACAATAAAGGATGAAGATTTCAATCAATTGTAGAGTAAAGACATGCTATGTCCCCTATAGATATCTACACTGACCTCTGGGCGTGCTGCTGATGTCACTTCCTGTGTAGCTTCCCGCAGGAGTAACGTGGGTTGGCGGGCTGTATCCGGTACCTCGCTGGTTCCTAGAGGTAATACCCCTACCAGCAGGTCCCGGGTGCCGGGGACCAGCACCCCTCCTGTGGTCCCCCTGAGGGCGGGACGGTCGGTAACGCTGTTGCCATGGTGCCACAGTGGATGCTGGAACACCCAGAGGGTGGACATTGTGAAGGCGCCATGCAGGCGGCCGGTAGGTCCTGTTTGAGAAATTCATGTTGGCAGCCATCTTGAATCTATAGATGAGACTGGTTTGATAAACTTATGCTGGCAGCCATGTTTGATCGATAAAGAATGTCAGTAAGTCTGTCTGACATGTTAATCTCCACAGCCATCTTGAATCTTTCAAAGGTAGTGGTAAGAACCAAAGACATTTATTAAAGCTATAGTGACGATGATGACCTGCCTTCCTTCTTTTCTTTATGTCCTCAGCACGCTGGTGCCTACTCCATCACTTATATCAACCAAAGATGGTATAAGGTCATCATGTAAAAAGTGGGTCCTGCCACTGGTTCCTACGACAGCAGGTATGCAGACAGTATGTATGAATGTATTAGCATTGCCCTTATCAGTGACAATGTTATTTAAATGAGTGTTATTTACCCGAATATTGGGTTGACGAAGAGACGTTCACAAGCTTACTTCATGGAACTATGGTCCCATTCCTACGCAACACAGAGTAGAGCATATGTACTCTTGCAACAAAGTATCAGGTACAGTGACCTGCCCATATACTCCCATGTTGGTGTCCATCTGTACCTCCTTAAGGGTGTTTGCATGTAAATATCATAATGTCAATATACTTAACTGCACGTCCTATCACTGTCATTGTGTTAACCATGCTGTAGCCCATAGAGCTCCTCCCGTGGTGTGACACAATGTGCCTTGTGTCATTATTTATAAGTCTGTTATGACAGAAAACACAGTGGTGAGAAGGTAACCTGAAGCTGTGCTGTGCTCATACATACAGTATAGATAGAGAGTGCTACCTGTAACCAACGCCACACGTCCCCTGGCGATCCCTCCAACACGTGCCACGATAATGGGAGCTGGTGGTTTACAGTCAATACTTAGTCAATTTCAATGTCAGCTTGTCGCTCTGCATCATCGACCTCCCCCCCCCCCCACTCTCCCCCAAACACCCCTCCTACCAATTACCAAGTCCCCTCTCCCCACTCCGCCATGCAGTTTAACTACTGTGGATATGCAGGCGGTGGACTGGAACGGATGAGGTTAATGGGGGGGGGGGGGGCAATGACCGCAATGTGACACTTTATGAAGTTGGCTAATACATAATACTCATGTGCATCTCCTGCTTAGCCACCTTTCGTGAAAGCAAGCTGGGAATTCCTATTGATGGAAAACAAAGGGTCTGTGCAAGTGTTTAGAAAACCCTAATTGATATATTATAATGGATGTGTAAAGCTATGGCAAAAATATGGTAATATCAATGTTGTTTACTCTTAGATGATCTGAATAACATTAACCAAAGTTACAGTAGTAGCGGATTCTATTCCTCACTAGCGGGATACCAGTGGAGCCACAGGGTGAGAGCCCATAGGACTAGCAAATCCAGTAAATGAGGGTGCTCAGACTCTGCTTGGAGAGTGAACTACTGCATTCTCTGCATGGTAGGACACCTACACAATGTGTTGTTACCTGTCTAGGATAGTCCAGTGATTAGCACATTGGACCCATGATCAACAGTACCTAAGTTCAAATCCCTCCCAGGCTATGTGTAGTTCCCATACCATGCACAATTAAATCTCTTTTATTTATGTTTGAGAAAATAGGTCTGCCCCTGTGACCTATACCTGTTAGGGAACATGCCTTTGTGTTGGAACATCTATCCCATTGGTTACTAAAGGTCCCTATTACAGTTCAAATCCCTGCCAGGCTATGTGTTAGTAACAACAAAATATGCATTGCTACTTTTAACCTAACGAAAAAATACCATTACATACTATTAATGAAAAGGGAGGGTACATTTCTGTTACTTTTGACATGGATGGTCAAATGGTGTGCAGAAATACTGCACTGCCTGGGAATCGTTCCCTGGCCCCTGGCATTGAAAGCGGGGACTCTACCTCTACACCAAACCTATTGACTGCAGCTGACCTTACCAATCGAATACTTATGAGGTGAATGGTGAGGTAAATAACATGTGAACAGTGATATATAATTAGTAGCACACAGAATTCATGAATACCGGCTCCCCTTTTTCAAAAGCCGTTAACATAAATAAAAGAGATAGATGGTAGATTGTAGTTCACTCTCCAAGCAGAGTCTGAGCACTCCCATCTTCAAGATTTGCTGAAGCTAGTAATTGGAACATAGAGGTTGTATACTGGGACCAGTCAAACATGGCGCTGTACAGTGGACATCCAGTTAGTGCGGAATACTATAGTCTCTATGATATAGTTCAGGGTAACACAAGGTGGCAGCACCACAACAGCCAACAAGTACAGTCGTGTAGACCCTAAACAGATAACTACCCCCTTTTATTAGGCACTAGCGAGATACTGGTGGCATCACCATATGTTGCTCTGGTATCAATTGTATCCCCTTTGTCACCAGCAACCAGCTCCGCCAAATCTCAGGTCTGAGATTAGGGTACAAACAGGGTGTGAGTATTGTGAGTGGGTTGTACCTGGCCATTCCTCATTGCACCTGTCCCTCATAGAGTAATGGCTAGAATGATGAATTCATGATGCAGAGGACCTAAGCTCAAATCCCTGTCAAGTCATATCTTGGTGGCCATACCATGAATTTACATTTTTATATATCAAATATATTTTGCTTTGATAGGTAGAAGTGAGTGACAACCTTAAAATGATATCAAAGAAATATGAATAGTCTTTGAACAATTTTTTTGTTCCTATTTGTTAAAAGGAACTATATATGTATATAAATGAGAAAAGGTATTGGTTGTGAATGGTATGGTGACAAGATGTGGCCTGGGAGGGATTTGAGCTTAGGTCCTCTGCATCATGAACCCACCATGCTAACTACTACTCTATGAGGGACAGGTGACATAAGGAATGCCCAGGTACAACCCACTCACAATACTCACACCCTGTCTGTTCCCTACTTTCGGACCTGAGATTTGGCTGAACTGGTTGCTGGAGGTTAGACTGGTTAGACTGGTACCAATCAACATGGCGCTGTACAGAGGACATCTTGCTAATGCGGAATAAAAATCCGGCAAATGGTAATGTAAACATGACACGTGGTATGATAACTAACGTGCCTTGATTGGAATTGGGGACCCCCTAGCTTCGCTCCTAACAGCCCATTGGTTTGATTCGTTTGTAATGAGGACAAATGCTTGAGAAGCAGCAGAAACTTTGCATGGCAACCTGTTCTCATGAACAAACATGCATATTTAAAACTGTATAATGCCTTCTATGATAGTTCCTAGGTCAACTACCCCCTGTAACCTCACCATGGGTACACCAGGGGTACCAGGGGCATTTCTCTAACTGACCTTGATTGTAATGAATCTGCGGCTTACACCATACAGGATACTATTGCATATGTGTAATCATATGTATCCCATATAAAGCAGATTTGGCTATTAGTATAAGTTATAATTACCTGAATGCATGCACCAGTGGTTTGTTTGCCCACCGCACCTGCCATATAAATAGAAACAATCAACTAGGTATGTGTAACCTTCCCTATGCGATGTCTAATTAAGTTTTAATGCTGTCCCCTGGGTGAATGGTACATCAGCAGCCTATTAGCTGCAGACAAACATGCCTGTGTGTGGCGAGAGCCCAGGGGAGTCTACCTGCCGTGCATTATAGTGTACAATTACATTGTGTCCGGCCATTAATTGGTCTAGACACAATAATAATGTCCATTGATTGTTTTGTTAATAATGTACCGCGTCATGAGTAGCTCTCGACAGTCAATCCAAAGGCCACTTTGAGTACTGTAGATTAACTTGAACATTTTGTAGCTACTATTATGAGCTACCCAGATGGTTCTGAAATGGACAACGTCACATATTTTCTAGGTGAATATCCTGCCAGGATAGGCCAATAGATGAGTACAATGTATAACTTGACTGCTCGAGCATTTTATAAAACACCCCCCTCAAGTTCTGCTTTTCCTTCAACTTATACATTCAACAAATTGACTGATAGAATGATATACGTAAACAATATACAGCTGAAGTAAATTATATTTTATTGATTTCTACAATATAGGCTAAGTAATCGTTTATCAAAACATAATGGTTTCCCTGCAGGAACCTACTTTATTGATAACACGCAGATAATATCACAGAGCTTTATCTACAGCATCATCACACAGCCATTTAACTTATAAAACACGGCAATATTAAAATATCACATCCTTCTGTCAGTTCAGGGTTTGTCGTGTGTAATTAAAAATAATAATCTAGATCTACATTGATACAATACTACAACCAAATATAGCTGCTTCGTTAGGTTTTCAGGTTTGCGTATCAACTACCTCTGCAGCTAGTTCTCTCAACACGTTTCGCCACATCAGATTTTCCCTGGTGAATTCTTCCTCCCCCCATGTCGTCTCTTCTTTTACTGCATCAAATATCACACCATAAACAATCATTATAAACACACATATCATTGAAACGAAATCAGATGTAAGGAAACAGTCCCTCTAGAACAGGGAACTGGGGAGGTCACAGATGTCAATGTGTTGTTATGGGGTGGCAGAAAACACAAAATGAATTTTTGTGCAAAAGCAATATATCATACACTCTATAAACAATGTTTTAATAAAAAATAATGCTGAATTACTGGCATAAGTGAATGGTGTACTTTTGCTATATGTTGTTTCGCCGAGCATACGTTAATACTCTAAGCACTCCTTAAGAAAAGAGTATGGGTTAAATTTTTTCAGCTTGTCACTGCCTCCTTATATATGCAATAACAGCAATAATTATTAATACTCTGCTGAATTCAAGATTGATTCTCTGTGGATTCAATGGACTATTTTTGCAGTGCATCTCTACATGCACATGTGTCCTGCTCAGCCTTCCTGTTGGTCAGCTGAGCCTTCCTTGGGTTCCTTCTCCTGAGGTGCCTCTGAGGGTTTTGTTGGTTGTTGCTCATCCTCACTGTTGTCATCAGAGTCTATGAGGTCATCACTGACATCACTCATCTCAGGTGTTTCATCATCTGGTCTCCTTATGACATTCTCCCTGTAGCCGGCCCTGGCCTCCTGTTCCTCCTCCATGTCCTTCTGGGCCTCCTCCCGCTCACTGAACTCCTCTGCACGTTTCATGGCCTCCCGCCATGACGTCACTGTGACATCACGCTCCGTGTCTCCGCCCGCCGGTAAGGAGACCTGCCCATTATGGTCCAACCGTGACTTGATGACAAACCGCAGACAGGGGTCAAACAGGGCTGCGTTACCATCATCTGCAGTAAGAAAATAGTATTTTTTTTAACAGCATATCTCACAGAATAAGAGAAATTTCCATACCATCTTTACATTTACATGGAGTTGGAGATTTTAATCGCGGATCAAAATATATGGCTAAATATGTGTTGATTTCTCAATGTAGCCAGTAAACTGTACAAATGCGCCATTTGAAACTGGGTAAGTTCCATAATCTTTTTCCTTCCTCACCTGTCGGCAGCAGCTCGTCGTCATCGTCATTGAACCTGAATGGCGCCCCAGCATACACCTTGGTAGTGGCAGACTTCTTGACTAGGCTGCCAGGGGGCGCCATTTGGAAGAGCAGCTCCATAGTCTCCAGCCGGCTCAGGCCTCGTCCCTCCTCCAACCCTGCCACCTTGTACGGCCGCCATGTACAGTGGCGGCAGTTCTCTGTGGTAAAGATTATCAGAACTGTAGAAATAGGTGTATAAGAGTAGAAATTCAAGTAGCTTGACATCAGGTCATGGCTGGAACATGAAGACCATGCCTCCTGAAATGACAGGTGGAGGCACAAAGGGTCATGTGACCTTGACGTCATGGCTGGTGGTCATCAAACGTGCATAGGAGTTCAGTGAATAGGAGGAGGCCCAGAAGGACATGGATGAGGAGCAGGAGGCAAGGAACATTATATCATTATATTATTACCAGTTTGGATTTTTATAATTGCATCATGTTGAGGCTATGTCAGCTTTTGTAAACACTGTGACATATGGTACTCACGAAGGCCTGTGAGCTCCATGAGTTTGGCTCGGACCCCCCAGACAGCGCTGTGGTGCGGAACGTGGAATACACGGGACGGGTGTCCTGTCACTGCCACCAACTCTCCTATCTTGTCAGTGTTACCTAGAACTGCAACCAGAGAATAATCGTGTCTTGAAATTAGATCAAAATGTTATCTATGAGACAACCTCTTTCTAAAGCATAACATTTGTATTTTATCTTGTGTGATGTATATACATTCGTCCCAGTTGTGGACACAGTCATAGAAGTCCTTGTGATGACAAGTCAAATAAAACTATACTACATTTTCTTGATTATGTGTGACATTTTCTTATCTGATTGTAATTAGCATATTCATATATCGTTATAGAGATCAAGTGATGTCAATCAATCAATCATCCAGATGCCAAAGAAACTGAGCCTGAATTGAGTTGGTTGCATTATCATCATCTGTTCGCGTGGTGGTGCAACCACTAAGCTCTTCTTTGTGTTAATTGGTTGTTCTTCTTACCTATTCCGTACATCTGTATGTTGTCCTTCTCCCGTGCTTCCCTGGCCTGTCTCTCCAGTACCCGGGTGGTGAAGTCTCCTCCCTCTGACAACATGACGGCAATACGAGGCACCTCCACGCCATCTGCACGTGGCTGGGGGACAGCATAGATATAGGGTTATTCATTTATTTGGATGTCTGTATCAAATCTCTGAAATACATACACCATGTTCCTCTTTATAATAACAAAACGCTTCCATCTAGGCTATATGGCACTAACTTAGTGGGCAGACCCCATTGATTGCTAGATGACTTCAAAATTCTAATAAAGTAAACACATTTTTCTGTTTAAGACATTCCATACATGCATCATGTGATTTTCTAACATAGGAGTCATTCATAGTGCATATTTCGCAAAGTCCAGCCAATCAAACAGCACCCCCACCTCCTTAAAAAAAGAAGAAGCGTGATGTGCCTTATGAGTAAGAGGGCAGATTAGGAAAGATCAGGTGTAGAATGTGTGGCATGCCCTTACCCGTTTGAAGGTGTTCCTCATCTTCCTCAGTGCCAGGTCGGTACGCTCTGTCCCCTTGTGGTACCTCACCTTGTCTGCAACCAGTAAACACAAACATATTACATTCCGTAACCCAGAAATGTAACCGTTTCCCTTATTCTCCCTTATTTTAAGCTGAATTTTTATGTATTACATTTCTAAGATGACTCCTCGACTATATGACTTGGTGCTGCTTCTGTGGTATTGCTTTGTATAATTTCCACAGTTTATATGATAATATTGTCACTGTCTCTTTTATTAGGTTGAAATCAATGCCTTGATATGATGCACTCGTTAATCCCTCACTGCAAATAGTAAGTGTAGGTACCCAGAAAAATCTAATGTAGTTTTACAGCAACTACTGCGGTAGATTTACAGTAGATTCTACTGGCTACCTACGATAAACTGTACACTTACAGTAGATTCTATTGTACACCTACGAAAATGGCAAACAAACCTTTTACAGTGCTTTAATTTACCTCCAAGCTATGATATCTAGCCCGCCTACTCACCTAGTCCCTTCATCACAGCCTCACGAGTTTTGTACTGGCCCAGTTCGAAGCCGACGAAGACGTCCGATTTGAATGGGATGTAGCCGAGTCGTATGTGTGTAGCCGAGATGTGGAGGCACTCTACGATGTCTTGTAAGAAGACCTGCTGGGACTTAAAGTTCCCGTCACCCAGCGACACTGGTAAGTCTATCAGCAGGACCACATCAGCGCGCGATGAACAACCTGGTCAGAAGAGATGGGGAGACGATGTGATTGTGTTCTTATATGGCTTCCCAGCTAACAAAATTACCTTATTTTACGTTAAGGTAACGTTTCTAACGCTATATAACGTTTGCCACATTAAGGAGCCATAGATTTACGTCATATAACGTTGTATAACTTTTTTTGTTTACTGGGAATTAAGAATTAGTAAACATGGCGTAGATTTTGTAGAAAACTGTATTCGTAGTATTAGTCAATTCGTCACAGGGTTTTGTCAAAATTGTTTGATATTATTAAATGGCTTTGCTTGTCTAACAATGCTGAGAGACTTCTTTAGTAAGATTTGTACAGATTTCAGTGAGCTTCTCAAACTATAGTGCATCAATAAAGTTAGTAACATCATCGCCCCTCATGTTGTCTCACTGACAAGTAGTTGTATAATAAAGACCAATCCATTGTTATAATCTCACTCGATTTACAATATAGGCTTACCCTCAAAGACTGAGTTGAATGTATATTCCAAACTGTCATCATTGATGTCTATCCCACATGCATGCACGAACCTATCCAGTATCGGGACGGGGACGTGGTCACGGACAGAATGCTCATTGAACACGGCGGTATAACCTGAAATACATACAAAATAAGGTTAATCCTTTAAGGACGGTGTGATAACCCAAGCTTTCATATTAATTTTCTTCCTAATGCACCATTGCAGAGTGTTAGTTCCGAGGAGCAACCTTCTTGTTTTCTTATACCAGTGATTGAAAAGGAATCAAACGACAATTTTGCTTGTTTGATAATGGACGTTTGAAACTCTGCACTGTCATGAGAGTGTGTGAAATTAATGCTGTATACTATACTATGTTAATGTTTCCCTTACTTTTCCTCCTCTCTATGAAGTCATTTGCCAGGTCTACGGTGAATGGGGCGCTGGGGTTTAGTCCATTCCGCGTGTTAATACGTGACATAAGGCCTTTATAATCCTTCATGAGCTCCTTGAACGATGTCCCACCCTCTAGTAACACCTTTAAAAACGTATGAAATGTAATGTTGACTTTATATGTTATCATAATAATTGGATTTGTGGTAGAAAAAATAAAAGTTACAGCTAAAAGGAAATGTTACAGCTATAAAAAGTAGATGTTGCACATGTCCACCGTTGTGAGTTACTTCAATCTATTACAAATAGATCGTGATTTTACGAATCAAAGAATATGAGTTACTTCCATTTAGCTGTAGGTTCGTTTGAGTTTGAGTTTGAGTTTTGATATTATTTATTTGCTCTCTTCACAGGTACAAGTACACGTGGTCTTCCTTTAAGCAAATTCAGGGTAAAGAACATCAAGGCCCTGATCCAGGAATTATCAATAATAAATTCCATGGTTTATACGTACAAGAATTTGAAAATGTGTCAAATATAATATAAGTTTTGTTTTTTTTTGATATTGTGCGGGTATGAGACTCTCATATGTCATAGTTACGCTTGTAAACAGAGATATTTGAATAAACAGAGGACCAAAGAGTTGATACTTTGTTACATGTTTCTTATTAGATACCTATACCGAGTCAATATTATTTCGGCCTAAGTTGTATAATGTACATAGCTGCTAGTGCACATACCCTTAGTGTATAAGTAATTAGTGTTCTTCATATACTAATAAAATGATGGGTCGTTAGCCCTACCCTTTCTTGGGCGAATGGTACATGAAACATACATGAGAAAAAGATATGACAAAAATAAAAATTGAGAAAATTAGAACAGATGTAGCTACCCTCCCTTACAACCGGTATCATATTCTAACAACAGTCATGTAATCGTTGATTTATCGTGCGGATCTAGCAAATCCTTGGATTTCTTGCCCATTCAAGAAGCCAGGAGTATACTGAAGATCAGATCAGGTGACAAAGTTTCCACAGTAAGCTAGACAGGATGAGAGATGGGACTATTGTATACCAATCAGTCCTTTAGCAGAGAAGGTAGATTTAGGAATAGGTACGACGGTGCTAACTGACCATCTGTCAGGAAAAACTCCCTTGTCAATCGAATTTTGAAAGATGCACTGAAGTTGGGGCAATAAAACAGTAAGAGCGTCTTTTAGAACCCTGGAGCTTAAATTATCAATACCGCTAGACTTGTGTATTTTAATGTTATCAACCATCTTTTCCACCTCCGAATAGGGTATGTGCAGGTGTGGGCACTCAACAGGTATTTCATATTGGAGGTTTATGTTATCATCGCTATAAACAAAATTCATTTTATCACACATAGTTTGACCAATAGATGCAAAAAATTCATTGAAATAGTTGGCGGATTCAGTTAGGTCTACTTTGACCCCAGTTTCATGATGTAGGAATTCGGCCCTGGTACCCGTAGTTTTTGGGTTTAACAGATTGGCGATCTCCTTCCAGAACTGTTGGTGACCATCCTTTACCTCGTTAAAAGCTATGTCAATTTTGTTTTTCTTAATGTTTTCACAGGTTCTACTTATTTGACATCTCAAGTTTTTGGCCCTTCTAAGATCATTACCATTGTTATGTATGAGGAATTCATGCATGTACATATTACGGTCCGCAATAAGCTCTTTGGCTTCCCTGTTTAACCACTCTTGATTTAGTCCTTTAGTGGACATTGTTTTTATAGGACATGACACATCAAGGTATTCCGAGATCGCTTCTAGAATCATATTCCACTGTGCATCAGGTGTGGTCGTGTTACTGTACAGTAGTTTCCAGTCTTTATAAAGCAAAAGTTCCTGTAAATCGTTAGCATTATACTTTCTATAGCTACGACCAGTGAAAGTCTGGACATCATTTTGGTTTCTGGGTTTCTTTTGAACACAGATTACAGGCAAGTGGTCACTAATCAACCATGGTAGAACATTGGAATAAATTATGTTACTTGCATTTGTCAGAATACTATCAATAATACTTGTTTTACCTTCCTTTGGTCTTGTGGTTTTCTCAATGAGTGCTACCATGTTGTGGGTCTTCATCATACCGTCAATGTGGATCAACCTATCGTCCTCCCCCGGCGCGAAGTTGATGTTGAAGTCTCCTCCAACCCATACGTCTGTGTTTATCGTGTCTAGGTCATCTAGTACATCATCGATATCCTTAGAGAATTTGGCAGCATCTCCTCGTGGAGGCTTGTACACACACATGATCAACTTATTTCTAACACAAGGTTTTTCTATTAGTATGGTCAGCATTTCAGTATTTTCATTCACAAAAGTACCTTTATCTATTACAGTTGCATGGCTGGATAGGTTGTTATCTATGAACATCAGGACTCCCCCAGCCTTGTCGGCCTCTCTATCCATCCTGAATAATTTCTTATCAGGCCAGTTCAACTCGCCGTCGGTGTGGGTTTCATTTAACCAAGACTCATTAGCACATACAATATTTGCAGTTTTAAATTCGTCCCTGATCAATGACAGTTTGTAATAAATACTCCTAGCATTCAAGAATACAATTTGAAAACCTTTTGGTGGGTCACCCTCGCCTGTGAATTATGGTGGGTCATGCCCATGGGTCCCTAGATACCTGTTTTCCCTTCCCTTTTTGTTGCAATCGGTCCCCTTTACATCTACCAAGGTTGTGTGTAAGACATACATCTGAGCAATAGCATTACCTGTGTTCATACGTTTGTGATTTGGTATAAATCTCAACATGGTGATTTGTGCGATTAAATGCTTGAAGAGAGCGGTGCAAAAGAACAAAGGTAGATCATAACTCGTACCAGAACCAATAAGTGCATCAAAAGAAGTATAATAATAGTTTATCTCAAAGTGCCACTGGTAAATTCCAGTATTTTAGTAACAAACTTGTCAAGTTTGTTAGTGCTAATTGTTAGTATTATGTGGGGGGGGGTCGTATTATTTGAATACAGGTGTCTCAAATCACGTTCAAGTGATCATGTATAAAATACAAATGTACCGACTGTAACTACGACTGGTATGTTAGTATGTGACGGCCTCAGAGGATGTGAGAGTGTCTAAGTGTACATGCCAGGTGCCCGTCTACCAGGCCACCTGTGCCGTAAATAATTAATTAATTAATAGTTAGCTGGGTTTTCTTAGAACTAGATCTTTTATGTTTGAAATTGGTGCTCGTGTACCAAGCCACCAGTTCCTGAGATAAAGTAGTAATTCGTATTAATTAATTACTGATGCTGATTTTCTGCTTTCTCCCCTTTGAGATACCCCCCTTCCCGAGACTATTTCTCATTCTCACTGATAGCGAGTAGTAGCTTTTCTACTACTACCTTGCTGTAGGCTCCGTCTGGGAGGTATGATTCCACCTTGTCCAATTCCTGGAACCATACTCGCCAGGTTTGTATGTTACTCATGTAGTGGTAGATGTGTTTGTCATATCTGGGTGTGCAGTATCTGTAGGCTTTGTTTAGGCCTTGAATCTCCTTGTTGAGCTGCATTATCATTACGTCAAGCATATACTGCTGGTATTCCTCATTAGGTGTGGAGAAACCCCTACTGTGGTTGTAGCGATATATCCCCATAGGAATTATGGGGCACAGTATGACTGTTACCCATGGGTACATCATTTCAATTATCCCAATGATGAACTGTCCTTCTGAGATTGTGGTCTGGCTGTACTCATGTGTGTCATTGAAGTCCATGACAGGGTGAGTTACACTACCCCCTGTCTCAATACGTAGCAGGTCCCATAGGCCCGTCATAACATATATTTTGTCGTTTGGTATAAACTCACGGTTTCCTGGTGTAGCTAGCCAGTTTAGGATGTCACGGTAGGTGGCTTTGTCAATGGCCTTGGTTTTGACATCTTCGTCAGCTAATTCACTGATCAGTGGCTCCAGGCAAGCTAGTCTGTCGTCGCCAATGATGAGTGTCCTGTATCCAGGTTGTGTGTCACTAGGATTAAATATGAGGTTTTGACATGAGATAAGTTTTGGCAATGAGACAAGTTTAGAAAGTGTTATTAGTATAATACTGATTAATTTATATACTGTAGTACCAATAGTTATGCTGTCTGGGTATTATGTCAGTCATTAGTTTGTCTAATCATTATTACCAGAAATAATGACCCGTCCTTAGTCTATGTATGTATTAGACCGGTCGGCGAAAAATTAAAGAAAAGTTTGATTGATTCCTATTTAAAGGTGTTGGTATTATCGCCCACTCAGACTCCCGCTCGTCTGGGAAAGACGAGACAAGTCTTGAAGATAATAGAATGCACCTGTTTTGTATGCGATCGAGTAAGTATACGCTTAAATCCTTACTCTTCCAGTACTAATTTGTCCATTAGGGGCGGTAAATCCTCAATCCCATCCATTTTTGTCGCCGCGTCAGCTCGGTGGCGTCCTGCTTCGGCCATCTTGCTTGTTTTAGGATGCGTTCGTCTCCGTTTCCGGTGCGATCGGGTTTTGCTCGGGTGTTTCCGTGGGTGGTTCGGGCATATCCGCCTCTCCCTCGGCCGTTGTCGGTGGCGTGGCCTCTTTTTCGTTTCTAACTTCGGCGGGGGGATTCCCCTTCGGTTTCGCTTCGCCGGGGATTCCCCTTGCGTCTTGTCCGGCGCGTTCGATGATCAACTTTCGTACCTCCATCAATAGAACCCCCATGCGGTTCATGCCTCTCCTTAGGTGTGTTTTGAACCATTCCTTGTTGTCATAGACTCTACTTGAGTTAGTAAAACCCCCTCCGTAGTAGGAGTCGACTGTGCTCTCGATTAATACGTGTGGTTCAGATGCAATCAGCTCTTGTTTTGATTTATCATCTTGGGTGTATTTGTGCATCATGCCTTCTTTCAGAACATCGTCGCATATTTCGGTCCATTTGCATCCTGGCTTCACCTCAACTGAGTCCCCTATTGCTTTCATGCGGGCTGGGGATTCCGACTTTAATACAGCTTCAGCTTTTTCGTGTTCCCCTAATTCAATGCACTTAGACCATTGGTAAAATTGTTCCACTGATTTGAACAATTTTTCTTCATTGTTTTCCCCGGTCTGTACTTTGAAGCTCGCTGGTGCGAAATTTGATAGCGGTGCGTTCTCACCATTGAATACAAGTCCGCATTCAGTCAGTCGAACGCGTCTGTCTCTCCCTGCTGTGACGTCATCAGCGGGGTTCCCTTGTTTATCTTTATCTACACGTGTTTCCTCGGTTTGGTGGACGTCCCTTCGTTTGTTTCTACCCGGTAAGTATTCCCTAGGTAATGTGTCAACACTTTCAAACGCGTAGAATTTGTTCCCAATAAGTAAACCTTCGCTTGTTTGTTTGAAAACCTTCTCAGTGTCGCCCTTGTTTGCCTCAATGACTGCTCTGAAGATGTTTTTCGCTCTGCGCGTTTCGTTGTTGTCAAACTTCTCAATCTGGACTGCTCCCCATCGCTGCATTTTTCTTATTTCCTGTGTGTTTAACAAGACTCGATTTACTACTGCTAGGTTTGAGAAGTCAATTCTGATGGGGGGCTTGGCTGTCAATTTTCTACCTACTCTTTCAAAGCCCAATACATCAATGTTTTTTATCACAATACCTGCCTCTCTGAACATGCTACCCAGTATCCCTTCTAGGTTTTCTCTCGGGTCATGTCTCAGTCCATGTATGATTAGGCTTCTGTCATGGCTGGGGAACCAGTAGACTACCCCTGGTTCAGACACTGCATTTCTGGACGTGTCTATGCCATGGTCGATTTTTGTCCTGGATGGGTTATCAGCGTTTTTATTTTTATTTGGCCCTTCCCCCTCTGTGGAGTCGTCTTTCTGGTTGGCAATTCTTTCTGCCAGGAGTTGATCAAGTCTTGAGTTTTTTACTCTACTGTCCTCTTTCAATTCCTCTATTTGCTTGATAAGGTTTGCATGCTGCTCACCTAGTTTCTCATTCATGGTGGCAATGAGCTCAGTTTTAAGCTCATCCTTGGTGGTCTGTAAGAGTGCCAGTTGTGTGTCCCCTGCTTCCTCTAATTTGTCTTTAATCTTTTGGGAGTAGTTCTCATCACAGGTTGAATTTATGTAGCTGACTAGATTTGCATGTTCCTCCCCGATTTTGTCATTTAGCATCGTTGAGATGTCTTCCTGCAGCCCGCTTAGCACTGTTTCTTTTAACTCATCAGATTTGTTGTCTATTTTTTGATTTGTGGCCCTGAGATCCTGATTTACCTGTCTTTTGAGTTCCGCTAGTTTTGTCATATTGCTGTCTATGTCAGTTCTAAGTTCTAGTGTCTCCCTCTTGAAGCTCTCCTCAAGAGCTGCAAGCCTCGTGTTCATGGATACTTCTAGTTTCCCCATGTCATTTTGTATCTGAGTGATATTCCCACTGATTTTGACTAGATCGGTCCTGATGGTGGGTACCCCTTTGGCTATGTCTTTAACCCAAGTGAGTAATTCTGTGAATTGCTTATTTTGGTATTTTTCCCTCGCACCTGGTGGGCTGATTGTGTCTAGTATGTTTGGGGGGTTTGCTGTGTTTGATGCGTTTGGTGTGGATTCCCCAAATCTACCTAAGCGCGTCTCATCGTCATCTGTGTGTATGATAACTACGCCCTCACCTGTGTGTACATCTACTAGTGTACCTGTACCTGTGCTTGACCCAAATAGCTCGTGGGCCGCCTCCGGGTCAGGTTGTGCACTCCCCGGTGGCCCTTCAGGCCCCGGTGTGTTTGTTATGACCGTATCCTCTAGTGCAATTTCCTCCATGCTCTCATTATCTGATATATCATTATCGTCTCCCTCTCTCCCTGGTAATTTTAGATTGCTTTGTCTAAGTTTAAATCTGGTGCTTGGAGGGGTTGGTTTGATTGAGTCTTTTTTGCGTTTGTCCCCGGTCTTTTTGGTAGCCTGTGCCGCCATTTTTAAAATAAGGCTCTACTCACCGTCACTGTCACTCTTACTCCAGAGTCCGTGATTCTTTCATAAATACTCCTGTAGTCCAATGAATATTCCTCGATGGATCCATGTACCTTTATATCAAAGTACAGTCATAAATGGCCTTCCTAGTCCCAGTCTAAGTTAATGAAACTACCCTTGTTTATGCCCCGCTCTTCACCTGCGCGTCTAGCTGGTCGCCATGTTTAACCCATGTTTAAGGTATGATATGGCGCGTTGCTTACATTTAGTTGCAGGTTTATCATACGTTTACGTTCTTGCCACCCTCTGACAAATTTCTGGAAGATGACTGCGGACCGTTCTATGCCCTCCCGCTCCTCCTTCTCCTTCAGGTACCTCCTGTAACAGAAACGAACCCGATATGTAGAGATGTACACAGGCGTTAAGATGTCCCAACCATTGACAGAACAACAACAGTTTAGATACGTCCTGTAACAGAACAGTATTACATTGTATAGGTTTGCAATACATGTATAGATATGGCCTCCCTGAGGATGATATCTGTTTCCATTTAATTAACACCAGTAGGCCTAGGGAAACAAAGGGAAACAAGGTTTGTATGTAGGCCTATGTGGAATCCATATCTGATGACACTTGAGAAAAGGGGAAGAGACAGTTTGGCATCCACAGTACCAACATGTTACTACACCACCATGTCATCAGCCTCATGCACTGAGGTATGCACTACCCATTGTTCAGTTAAAGCTGCTATACTACTTGGCACACTCAAACCTATATTATCTTCATTTGTATCTCAGATGATTGTATAACCCTTTCCCTATTATAATCTGTCATTTATTTTGACAAGAGATTCTTAATATGTGCAAAACAAGACTCTAATTCCAGCTACTATTTATATTCTGGTGGGCTTTGATAAGTTAGTGTTAAAAAATGACATCAGGTGGCAGCACTGAGTGGACTGCTACCTACAATTGTTGCATTGCTGATCTTACCAACAGAGTCTATTATTTCCTAGTGTAACACTGCAGATGGCGCCAACTTGTTGATATAATTAAGTGCTGAATAGAATGCTGGAAGCATTCTATTTTTTCTGATCTTTATCTTTGAATTTAGCACAGTTAAAAGCCACAAATTTGATTGGGATCTTACCAGTACACTGCACTAAGGAGACCCTTTATAAATATGCAGAAAGTGAACGTTCTATATATCTGAGGTAGTATGCCAGCTTTAAGCAGGACACAGCTTGTTACGTTGGCTCATGCACGGGGGTGCTGCCACCTGACAGTTGTTGGCAGAACTGACCATCCCAGCCTCCTATCTCTAAAGCCCAAAATCCACGGCGACAAGAACCTGCGTTAAAAGGGTAGCGCCCCTCTGCCGCGCCAATTTCCCCCCCATAACGCCGTGAACTTTGGCGGCACAGGCGCGAAAAGGGCGCGGCAGGGCGGAATAGCGGCGAAATTATGGCGGCACAGGTGCGAAACCGTTTTAACGCAGGTTCCTGTCGCCGTGGACTTTGGGCTTTATAGAGTTGACGCGAAAAGTATTCGCCCAATATAGCATAATGGAAGAAAGTACGGAATGCATGGGTTGTAGGCCTCTATATGACCTAGTTTGTGTTGTTTTTCCCATATTGGTTGCAGGATATAAGTAATGAAAATGGACCGCGTGCTATATAAAATAAGCAGTTTTGACATATGTTGTATGTCAATTGGTTGCCATAGAAACCATTTCATAGGTCTAAAATGAAATTATGTGTCCGAATATATTAGGGATTTTTGTCAGTTCCTCAAAACTTTGGTCACATTTTTCTTATAGCATATAGCCCATGAAGTGTAAACGGCTCATGACATCTAGTTCTAAGGATCCCGACACAAACTTTAACAAGCAATTCTCCCTGATATGTCCATTGGGTTTGATTGATATCCAGGGGCAGACAAAGCCTTTACTCACTCATATAGTTCCTTTTCTGACGTATAGTCCTCTGGCTGTGTCTCTTTGATCTCCTTGCCTTTGTTCTTAGCATTTGGACGCTTTTTAGACGACTTTTCACCAACACTGAAAATTACAATGGGGGAGTTATATATATGACCTTGTTCTGTATTTCTATCATCAGAGACAGTGGTACAATGTATGATTATTTCTATATGACTCTGCTTTCCCTAAAACCCTTATGCCCCTTAAATTGAAGACCATCGGGTATAGTCACTTCATGAAATTATGCTCACACAAGTTTGTCAAAGTTGATGCTCATTTTTGTGTTTGGGGACTTCTCGAGAAGCCATGTCCTGAAGCCATCGTCCTGCATCCACTCGATATTATTCGGTGCCACCGGCTGCCCTTTCACTTTTCTACAAATGCAAAGATATTTGATGCCTTTTACCTGTACAGACGTGGTCTTGGATATTTTCCCCTTTTTAGAAAAACAAGATGAAAAATATCCAAGAACACTTTTGCTACACGTCAAAATAATAGGTTTCTTTCAGATTTTCTCATATTTATGTCTTACTTTAACACAAACTGCCCCATTGATATCTTTTATTCTTGCAGTGTATTACTTAGCTACCAACTAGCTGTTGTTGTATACATTCTCAAATTGATATTGTAGTACCCATTCTCCAGAATGTTATATATCCTTCCTTATTGTTGTTGAGGGTATTATATGGGACATTTACGTGATTTTACATGTACATGTATATACTTAATGTGTAATAAATTAAATAGTGTACCCCAAAGCATTATGTTCACACATTGATTTTGCAAAATATTTCTACTTGATGGCGTTTTATACGTTAACACTTGATGTTGAAATATAAAATTTTCTCTACATAATTAGAGTATCATGTTCCCTCTAACTTACTTCAACACAAATGCTTCACCCCACTTGACATTCTTGGTGTACGCTCTGGGTTCGGACTTGACCCAGGTGTTGGGTGGTAAAGTGGACCCATAGTGAACCTCTGTGTGTCAAAATGGTGAAAAGTTTTATACAGTGAATACTTTGACCATTGAACGTCTACAAGTTAACAAGTTGAATATTCTGAACACTGAACCTCTTTGACCCAACCCAGTGAATACTTCTAGAACAAAGCAACCATACAAGTCAACATAGTAAATATGCACCTCTATAACTCAACTTGGAAATAATTCATAACGTTGACCCTCTATAAGTCAACTCAGTGAATATTCATGACATTGAACCTTTGTACGTTTAACACAGTGAATATTCGGAACATTGTCCCTCTCCAAGTTAGCAAATTGAATACTCAGAACGTTAGACCCCTGTGAGTCAACACAGTGAATATATAGAACATTAAACCTCTTGTAGTTAACACAGCAAATAATCAAAATACTGAGAACATAATTAGGCCTATATGTCAACACAGTAAATATATATTCAGAACATTGCACTTTTTCAATCTCAGTATTCATAACGTTGGACCTCTGTAAGTCAACAAAGTGAATTCTCAAAACATAAATACAGCATATCATATCCAGAATATGGTATCTCTCGTTGTGATTAAACACTCCAGGAAAGTGTGTAGCTACTCCTGCACACAGGTCACCCATTAATGAGTAGGACTGAGTAAAATTTAGACCATATTCAATGAATAACAATCCATTAGTGAAACAACTGACTGACCTACAGTGATGTGCTCATTAACCCTTGGCCTAGGTAACTCTGACTTCTCTGTCCAAGGTCGGCTCCGGGTTGAGCGAAGGTCACGTCGACGGTCTAGATCCAGGTAAACAGTTTGTTGGTGAGCAGATCCTGATTTCTCGTCCTAACAGGGAGCAGAGGGAACAGCAAATTACATAATAGTTTATTTTTATATAATAGCCTAGATATAGTGTTGTCATTCTTGTATTCACGTGTGGTGTATTGTGCATTACCAAGTGGTTTGGAGATCATTCAGATGCTACATAGGTCAGAAATTATATATCATTCTATGATGAACCAGGAAAACTGATTGTGAGGAAAGCCATTTATTTCTCCTGCACTTTATTTGATATCTTCCCCCTTTTGAGACTTGTTGAATAAGCTTCTTTTTTTCATTCTCTTTTCGAAGAAGTGTTGTTCTTTCATATTGACATTCAATTTCCTTCACACACCAAGTTCATTGCATGTATAGTTTTAAATACAAGAAATGAAGAAAAATTATCTAAAGTGTTCAGGTCAATTCTAAACTGGCTTATGCTGATGTATGACATTAAAGTGTAACATTGTAAAGCGTATTAATAGCTAACTTACAGCGGTTGCTATGGCTGGTCGCGTCACGGTGAGTCCTGTGTCAAGTTTCTGGGGTACCTTAGTCCTGGCACGTGGCACACTGGGGGGCACTCTGTACAAACCTTCAGAGAACACATCCCCAGTACCATTGACCAACCCTGGAGGAGTGTTTAACTCCCCTGGTACCACAGACCTCAGGGTGGACTTGTGGCGCTGTTTTAGCGGAGAGAGGACGGGGCGGGACTCCCCTGGCTGCCATGTTGGACAGTAGAGGTTGGCAGACAGGTTTATGGTGGAGGTAGGCAGCAGGACAGGGCCTTTAGTTGGTGCCTCATGCTGGGCCATGTTTCTTATACTGTTATTGTTTAAATACTTTTAGTTCATGCCTCTGAGTGGTGTTTGAGTACCACACAGAGTCAACTGCAGTTCTGAAAACTAGTTCTATAGGCTGGGAAGTAAGACTAGAGATGACAAATAGTGTATTGTTAACCGTCTATAGAATTCCAAGATACCCTTGTTCTGTTCTGTGAGAATGCTGGAAATTACTCTGGTCGATTATAGGAAACAGTCATTATTATTGGAATATTGGGATTACAATCTAACGTATTGCAATCACAGAAAAGTTGGTTTAAAGTTACAGTGTATACAGTATACGTAATACATGTCCTTGCTACAGGTATGCATATATTGTACGTCATCCCTCTGTGACAGTCACTTCCTCTTCCTCTTGCTAATGTTAGAGTTCCAGAAACGTATTAGGCTAACTTACTATTTTATCCCCATGAAATATATTATTCCTATGAGGTCTCCTTAGTTTCCAATGGCTATCTCCAACTTCATGTTAATAGTAAATATCCATTTTGAAGTAGGTATTAAAGTGTCTCCATGTACAACATGCAGTAAGATTGCCTGATGTTCCTTACACACCTCTGTGTAGTATACTGATTTAGTATTCTCACATTAGCAGGGAGCGCTGGGTGGCTATGGATGGTGCTCAGTCAGCCATGCCTCATCATGAAAGATGTACAGACCTCCAGGCATAGATAATGCCAGCATCTCCACGCCTCGATGCACACCGTTAGCCCTTTCTCTGTAAGGCGTCATCTACATCCTGAGGACTACATTGGGATTTCATTTCCAAAAACTAAATTATTGACTGCTTTTGT
Source organism: Harmothoe impar (assembly GCA_947462335.1). Classification (NCBI taxonomy): domain Eukaryota; kingdom Metazoa; phylum Annelida; class Polychaeta; order Phyllodocida; family Polynoidae; genus Harmothoe; species Harmothoe impar. The sequence continues at coordinate 26,476,708 of OX381704.1, read as the reverse complement.
CATCACATGCTTTCTTCTGGTTGGTATTCTTGATGCAAACAAGTATTTAACCAAGAATAGAAACTTTTTGTAACCTAACATTTTTTGGGCATCAAATATTGGAGATCTAGTTTTTAGTCTTAAATCCGCCTAAAGAGGGGGTGTTGGCTTTTGAGAGTATATGCAGCTATTACAACATTGGTAACGATCAATTCCATATCTCAATTTCTGGTTCTTTGATTATCTTTATTGTATGCAACAGATCTTGAGACTTGGGAGGAGTAACAAACTTAACCAACGTTATTGAATACAGTAGTTATTCCTCAGATATATGTGTTCATGACACCAAAGTATAACTGTCGACCACCATGCATACCGCTCATACCAAAGCCACAAGAGGAGAATCGGGGAGTGCTCCTGTTCAGTTGCATAATCAGTGTCTATATTAATCATGTAGGACATGGTTACTGTGTGCTGATCGTCACGGCTCACGTGACATACATATTTCATTAACAATTAAGCTGTATATGATTAGGTTGGTATAATCGTATCAAGCATGGCGGGGTATACTCCTTGTAATGTATATACAGGGGCGTAGGGAGCAACGTTTCATTGGTATAGTAGCAGGGGAAGTGTGTCCACCCCAACCACCTTTAAGCACCAAGTCCACATGCATGCAATCATGGATGAATATGCTGATATATAGGATTTGTAAAGAAAAAAGGTCCTAGGACTCACCCCTAGCTCACTCTGTATGTGGGAAAAGTGGGGTTCTCATTGGAGAGTCTTGTTAAAGCTTCCATACCACCTCAGATATGTAGATAGTTCACTTTCTGCATATTTATAAAGGGTCTCCTTAGTGCAGAGTTTTGTGACTTTTATATGTGCTAAATTCAAAGATATAGATCAGAAAAAATAGAATGCTTCCAGCATTCTATTCAGCAATTAATTACATCAACAAGGTAGCGCCATCTATAGTTTTACACCAGGTAATAGTAGACTCTGTTGGTAAGACCAGCAATGAAAAACGTTATGGGACGAGACCACACAGTGCTGCCACCTGATGTCCTTTTTCAACACTAAATAACCAAAACCCACCAGAATATAAATAATAGTTGGAAAGGGGGAAGGGTTATGCAATTATTTGAGATACGAATGAAGAAAATGTAGGTTTGAGTGTGCCAACTGGTGTAGCGGCTTTAAATACTGGGCAGGTAGTGCAGACATATCCAGGCCCTCTGCCGTTTGATTCCCCTGCCCTGCTGTTGTTCTGCACAGGTTCGCCGTCCATTATGTTTGGCAAATACGTCATGATAATTAACAATTGATAACAGATGGCTTATAAATAGCCTGTCTAACTCTAATTCACATCGGACTACATGCATATTAGGAAGATTTTTTTTTTTTAATTGTTTATTCATAACATCCAGTCGATTTTCAGTTACAAATATGGGTATATGTCTGGTACATTGACTTTCATTTCAGCTTCAGAGCTTGTTGAACCTTTAGCATAGATGAATAGATGTACAACATTTTTACATTGGGTGATCGAGTAGTTTTATGATATCACAGTTTTGAATGCAGAAAATTAGAAAAAAGCTTTGTACAATATCATGATTGTTCATGCTGTTATCAATGAGGTAGTTTTATGTACAAAAGTAATTATAATTGTTCGCCTGATAAGTTCAGTTCTGGTTTGATGCTTACATTATTAATGGGAGGGGGGGAGGGCAGCTTCTCGGTGAGTAGCCAGCAGATTCTCATAGAGTATCCCGGGGATTGGGCTTTTGGTTTAGAATTCTCATAGAGTATTCCATATACGTAAAGATGGGGAGATTCTCATAGAGTATCTGCCTATCAGTACAGGGGGGGGGAGGGAGAGCATTATGGATTTATTCGACGTCTCATAAAGAAGTTCTTTCTTTCAACCTTCATGTCAGTTTCATACAACTTCTTTATCTTGCTTTTAAAACTCTGCTTGGACTTTGCATTTTGAATATCAGAGGTTAACTTGTCCCATAGCACTATGCCCCTATGTAGGGGTGCCTTAGCACCCATTGCTGATCTAGTTCTACGGGCAGGAAAAACAAATTTCCCATCTGATCTCGTATTTCTGACCTTAACAACAGGGTTAACCTTTTTTCTTTTCCTGTACATCATTGAAACAAGTAGTTCCTTCCTCCTTTTATATAGTACCGGTACTTCCGTTCTACAATGCAACTCTTCTACCGTCATATCTCTCATCCTGACCTTTAGACAGATTCTAAGTGCTTGGTTTTGTAGCACCTGGAATCTCTGCGTAGGATCTCCTCTAGCCGTCTCAGCTAGAAAACATCCATAATCAGCTACTGGTAAAATTGTTTGTTTATACACAAGTATAGCTGCTAGTACGTAGTTAACCAATTCAAGAACAAAGTTTGAATAAAAATATTTTATTTGAAACAAAAAGCACCATTGCCACTATATAATAAGGCATGTGCATTGTTTAAAGTGTTGTTGTCTGACATATGGCACAATTTAGACATCATGATATACATTCAACAGTCATACATGTAGGCCTAAAGAGTAGGCAGGAAGCACGCATTCATTTATATTTGACAGTAGTAATCATATGTACATGTATAATCTATGGCCTACCGTTATATCACTTTAAACCCTTTTTGGGCCTAAAATTGTAATTTGTGTGGCCTAATATAGGCCTGCGTTATTTCTGTAGGTATTTTGAAGTAGCCCGTAGTGTTAAAAAAACATACAATAATCCCAGAAATGTGTGCAGATATCCTCTTTATGTGTCGCTGGTAGGTTGTGAGGTCAGTTATTAGGTCACATGTCACAGAAGGTCGAGGGTCAATATCCGGGTCAATACCCAGCAGTGCTACACTGCAAAAAAAGGTGCTTAGGTTTTAAACATGTTTAGGTCTAAACATGTTTAAAGTCTAAACATATTACTAGGTTTGTGTCTTTGGATTCTTCTGTTTAGGAATCAAACACTTTTATTCTAAACACCCAAACAGTTATATTGAATATGTTTAGATGTTTAGTATTTAAACAGTATGAAAAATTGGTGTTTATGATGCAAACATGTAGTGTTTAGATCATAGTATATCAAACACATACCAGATGGCAGCTCTGTGGTTGACTAGTTTCTACAACCACTTGAATGTTATTGTGGATTTAAAGGTGCTTAGATCTGATTTAATTAACTTAAATTGCATGGGATACAAAAGGATAATAATACACATCGCAGGATTCAATGGTAGAATGCTATATCACTATGATTACAATGCAATAAAGATACATTTGCTGCATAGACACCTCTTTTAAGAACTTTAAGAATGGATAAAGCATTAGAAGTCTTTAAGAATGGATAAAGCATTAGAAGTCTCTTCAAGACACTATATATATATAGAAATAAAATAAATTAGGAATTTATTTAAATATCAGTATCTAAACATAATAATAATCTACAGGTCTCTAGACACACCACTTTTATCCTTAAACACCTGACAGATAAACACAATAATATGCTAAATTCTTGCATTCTAAACACTTCATTGTCCTAAACACATAGTTTAAACACTTAAATGTCTAAGCACTGAGCTAAACATGTTATTGGTCTAAACATGTTTAGGAACATATTGTGTGGACAAAAACGGGGCAAGAATGTGTTTAGAATTGTGTCTAGGATCTAAACACCTTTTTTGCAGTGTAGTGAAAGGGCCCACATGATATTGATATTGAATGCATCTAGTTCTTCACCCCCGGCCGACCAGTGATAGTGATAGGGTGATGTGCACCTTTGTAGCTGTCTGATCCCAACCTAATCCTTATCACTTTTAGTGATAATCGGAATACATAGACATGTGTACGCAGATTACAAAGTTTGAACTTGGGTACTAGAGCTTATCATAATATGCTTTAACCCTTTAAGGGCCGCACAGTGCGTTGATACATTAAGCTAAGGCTGCACTCAGCCTCAGGCATAACAACCAAGGACATTGCAACGCAAAGTACTATGCGGCCCTTAAATGGCTAGCAATACAAGGTACTGTTTTCCTACATAATATTAATGTGTCCATTCCAATCTTCATACGTTCAGCATTGATGCACTGTGCCAAACTATCCAAATAACCGCACCCAGACAACAGTATTAATATTCGTGGGAGCTAAGACTTACAATACTATACCCGCGTTTAGTGTCTCTAATTGCTGCGTCATGTTTATATCATCACAATTGTATTGTACAAAAATATACTGTCATTCCCATTGTCAGCCCATGTATGCTGTTCACATTCTATGGCACAACAGATCCATATATTCACTCTATGACACCATGGTGTATTTTTGCGTAAAATATAACTGATGAAAGTGATTGGTCAGGCCAACACATTTTATGAAATGAAAATGTTGGGTTCGTGAAATGTCCCATTATTCATAAAACATCTAGTGTATGTATGTTCACATGATGGTCCCAATGTGTGGGTACATTACACATATTCAAAAAGGGTCTATCAATAGACCAAGCTCCATTGAACCGATTACCTTGGTAACAAACAAACAAAAACAAACAACAAAAACTGATGATTTTCTCCAATAATTAATGGATGATTTTCTCAGATCACCTGAGCTTATCATATATAACCTATATATAGCCTCCCAGGGGTCTAAATGAACGTCAGATGGACGTCTTTGTCCACGCCATATTTGGTCTTGTGGTCGTCAAAGAGCTGGCTGAGGGCGTCCATATACATCTTGTGGTAGGTGGAGACCTGCTCACGTGTGGGTTCGGCAACAGTCGGCACTTCTATTGGGGCTCCCACTGTAGCGAAAGGCAATGGTTCACGTTATTACCAAGTATTAAAATGCTGCTGTTCATCATTAAGTCATTCTGAATGATGTCAATATTGTAACTTTTTTTAAAAAAGAATTGCCCATATATAATTTTCCGCATATCATAAATACGTATAGTGGCTGCAACCTGTGGAGTATTCTTTGGGATGTAGATTTTTTTTTACTTACCAACTGTGTTTATTGGTTTCCGGTATGGAATGATACCAAACGAATAATTGAAGACCCCTCTACCATAGAAGAAGGGTGGCGAGAAACCCATTATACTCTGAAAATAAAAATCATAATTAATATTTTTGCACACGCAATTCTCAGAAGGTATACTACTATATTGGTAGTTACACAGTGTATCTAATTGTTATATTGTTCTACATCATTATAATATTGTTCAGGTTAAAGCCGTTACACGTTACAGCCATAGACATTATAGTGCATGTAGTATTGTATACTACTAGCCAGTGTTTTTATGTGTTTATGCTCTAGGTTTATCTATAAGGAGCGTCATATAGGCTGTATGGATGATAAGAAGACTTACTTTGAATTTATCCTGAAATTTCCGGATTAATGACCCCCGTGGGTTATCTGCTTGTTGATATAGGTCGTTCTCTCCGAAGCTAAAAACTGGCACCAAAGATGCCCTAAAGAATTAAACAGGTGTAATCAGTTTTGTTAATAAAGGGACCTAGTACAGGTGCAATTATAGAAGGCTGTAATGACACACCTCCAAACGACATATCATTTACTATAGTGATTCATATGTATAGATGTATAATATTCTACTCAAAATACAATTTTATTATAGGACTCTTAAAACAACAAACATAAAAGTAGAATATCTGAATGACATTTTCATGCAGACCCGTCTTCTTTAGTTTTGGACAATGCTACTGTCTGATAACTAACGACCCCGCCCTCTCTTCCCTCCATGGGGTATTGGATGTGGCATCTGCCATCCATTATGCCAACTAGTCCCAACAGTTGGCTTCATTACCATACTGTATACTCTAACTGTGTCCTAATATAATATATTTCTGTGCTGAGTACATAACATGGAATTTTAGCAACTTGAGATAAACATCTTCAGGGACACCTCCTGTTCGCAATGTGCATAAGAAACTATGACTCACCCTGTCTGTAGTGCTATTTTAACGAAGCCCATCCGCTGGAGGAGGGTGAGTTTGTAGTTGCCCGGCCGGGCCTCCAGGGCCTCTGCGGCTCCCCCTACCACGATGGCACAGGCATTCCCCGTGCCCTGCTTTGTCAGGATATAGTTTATGCTCTCCTTGCTCACGTCACACAAACCTGCAAAAGTAGACGTAAATATTAGACTAGTAGACGTGGAAAGTAGACGTAAATAATGAGATACTAATTCACGTGCGTCTGGGTGAAGCCCTGTGCATGGAATAGTCCGAAGTAGTATAGTATGTATCGGAACGGGACTATAGTTAAGTACTGTTTATTACTCAATCGACATGCAGCCAATCAGAGGCCTCCATTTGGTCACGTGACCGGAAGTGACCTACTTAGGGGATTAGTGGTGACGTCACGTGACCTAGTTAGCCAATCAGAGGCCTCCATTTGGTCACGTGACCGGAAGTGACCTACTTAGGGGATTAGCGGTGCATTCTGGGTAACCCTGAAGCCAATCAGAGGCCTCCATTGGGTGACCGGAAGTGACCTACTTAGGGGATGGTGCATTCTGGGTAACCTACTGACCTACTTAGGGGACCGGAAGTGACGTCACATGACCTAATGGCCAACCGGAAGTGACCTCATTGAGGATCACGTGACCGGAAGTGACCTGATTGATCACGTGACCGGAAGAAGAAGAAGAAGAAGAAGAAGAAGAAGAAGAAGAAGAAGAAGAAGAAGAAGAAGTGACGTCACGCGACTTAATGAAGAGATGAGCGTCTTTAAGGGGTCACGGGCTTTAAAATGTGATATCTTTTTTTTTTTTTGGAGGAGGAGGCGAGTCTCTTATTTTTTTTCGGTAAACTAATAAAAAACACTACGATATAAGTTTTTTTTTCATTTTTTTTCATTTTTTATTGTTTTACGAGCGACTGGAAGTGACTTATTGAACTAGGTAGAAGCGTTCTTTAGAGTGTATAAGGGGGGGAGGGGAGGGGAGGGGGGGAGGGGGGCTCTTTTAAGATGCATGGGGAGGGGGGCGCTTTTAGGATGCATGGGGCGAGTGGTGGGGGGGAGGGGGGGAGGGGGGAGGGGGGCACTCTAGGGGGGTGGGGGAGCACTCTAAGGGGCGTTTGTCTCTTTTAAGAAAAAAAGAAAAGAAAAAGATTTCAATCGAGAGACACGCTTCTTCCTCTCGAGAGGAAGAAGCGTGTCTCTTCGTTTTTTTTTTGTTTATCACGTGCTGCGATGAGGCGATCAGCTGCGACTGGAGGAAGTGACACTTTAAGAGATCGCGCGTCTTAATTGTTATGATATTTTTTTTTTTACTTACTAATAAAGAAGACGTATGAAAATAAAACACAACAATTCACATGTCCGTCGTTCTCGTTGTTTCTTGCTTGATAAAGTCAAGTAATATCGCGATGCCGAGGCCAAACTTTCCCATGTCCTCAGTCAACACTCGAAGGAGTTCAAAAGGCGTACCGCCGGCGCCGTCAGCTTCATCTTGCCACATTTTCAACACTCGGAAGGCCCACTCAGCGGGACTTCCTCCGTATTCGCATTCTTCAGCGATCTTATCTAACCTCTCAGGCGACAATTTTAAATGGTCCCCCACCTCTTTCCACCTGCTACCCAGACGTCTGCCGAGGGTGCCCAAGTGCTTGTGCATCGCGCGCGAGTCGGGGTTTTCGAAATCCAACCCCTGTCTGTGGAGAAGGGCCATCCACTGAGCCAACAGTTCCATGCGTCTTATGCGGGTGAAGACGCGACCGAGCTCGCCCCATCTATGACGATGCGGGGTTTCACCCCACCACACTCGGAACATCGCCGTACACAGCTCCTCCGGTGTCTTGACACTGCGCTCTACTAGAGCATCCATACGGGCGGCGCTGACTTTTAAGCTACTGCCCAACTCTCTCCAACAGCCGCTCAACTCTTTACCTAGTTGACGAAGCAAGGCGTCGCTATAGGCTAACCGCCGCTGTCCTACCTGTCGGGTCTCCCCATCATCGGTCTGCTGCCTCGCGCCGCGTCTCACGTCGTCAAGCCGCATTAACTTTTTTTCAGGCGCACCAGGCGGTGAAGGCGAGCTTGAAAGTGGAATAGCTTGAGCCATCTCGTCTCGTCTCGTCTTGGCGGCGGCGGCAGCGGCGGCGGCGGCGGCGGCGGCGGTGGCGGCGGTGGTGGTGGTGGCGGTGGTGGTGGTAGTAGCCGTTACTGGGGTCAGAGGTGATATGTTTTTTTTCCAACAGAAATGAGAGCTTTTTATACAGAGGGAGTTTAATCCCATTTCCAACAGCGCTCCAGCTGTCTAGCACCCTGTCCGCATGACGCTTTTTCAGCCGCTCCGCTCCTTAAGAGCTTAGATGACGAGGGGGTGTGGCATCGCTATCCGTGGAGACCAGCTGAAAACGGTGTTTTTTCCTCACTCATAGCCTTAATACCTCCTACCCCCTACCCGAGGACGTCTCCCTCCCTCTGACATTCATTGTAACAAACGTCAGAGGTCAGGTGAAAATCGGATTTTTTTTCATGCACAGCCTTAGGCAGCTGTCACCCCTCCCTATTGAACTAGCCGGCCGCCCGCCCGCCTGGCCGGCCCGGTCTACTCACCACGGCAGGAGGTGGCGATTTTTGTCTTACACTTAAGTCGCTCACCACATGCACACGCCTCTACTCACAGACAGACACGTTCGTCTTAGGGGGGTCCTGCTTCACGCCACACGCCTCCTGTAGTTTTTTTTTGTATACACACTGTAAGCTCATCACCGTTACCGTTAATCCTTTATACAGCTAACGCGCGCTGAATGGCTGAACAGGGTGGTAAGCGGCTTAGCTCACCACAGTGGATCCCTCAAAAAGGGATCCAGCTGAAAACGTCATACCTTATGTCTTTGTGAATGGCCGCCGCCGGTCAGTCGACGGCAGTTTTTTTTTGTATACACACTGTAAGCTCATCACCGTTACCGTTAATCCTTTATACAGCTAACGCGCGCTGAATGGCTGAACAGGGTGGTAAGCGGCTTAGCTCACCACAGTGGATCCCTCAAAAAGGGATCCAGCTGAAAACGTCATACCTTATGTCTTTGTGAATGGCCGCCGCCGGTCAGTCGACGGCAGGCAGCAACCGCTTAACCCTTTATACAGCTAATGCGCGTTGAATTGCTGAACAGGGTGGTAAGCGGCTTAGCTCATCATCACAGTCGATCTCTCAAAAGAGGGGGGGGGGAAAGGGATCCAGCTGAAAACGTCATGCCTTATGTCTTTTTGTTTCTCTTTGTGAATGGCCGCCGGCCAGCCGGCGGCAGCTGAACAGGGTCGGTAAGTAGCTTAGCTCTAGAAGCGAGAAGGCGTATATAAGGGGCTTGGAAACCTCCATTCACTCACTCATTCTTTTTTGCTGCTCTCTACAGTCACCACCATGAGCAAAAGACAACAGCTAGCGGCGTTCAAGAACAAGAAGACTACGCGGAACAGCGTTCGTTTAGCGTCAGTGCCTGCTCTTGCTACTGAACATGAGACTACCGCCGCAGCCGGTTGGTCTTATCACCCTCCTGCTGTAGCGAGCGCTCGCGGCAGTAGTAGTAGTAGTAGTAGTAGTAGCAGTAGCACTAGTAGTAGCAGTAGTAGTAGTAGTGGTAGTAGTACTAGTAGTACTACTGGTAGCAGTCGTCGTGCTAGCGACGTTGTTACACTCGCGACGGTACACGTTGCTGCTAAGCGCGCTGCCGCTGCTACCGCCGTCCCGCCTGCCGCTGCTGCTGCTGCTGCTGCTGCTGCTGCGCCTGCTACTGCTGCGCTTGCTACGGCTGCGCCTGCTGAGGCTGCTGCTGCGCCTGCTACTGTTGCGTCTGCTGCGGCTGCGCCTGCTGCGGCTGCTTCTGCTGCACTTGCTGCTACTGCTACTACTACTGACGACAACGCTCCTGGCACAGCGCAGTACTGGCAACCGGGTTTTTACCTCCCCACTACTGTTGATGACTTTGATGACCTGCCGCACGTTGCACAGCCCCTCTCCTCCACCACTACATCGACGGACGCCCTCGACGCCGCTCGCGCTGAGAGTTACAGCTATTCGGACACTCAGCCCCTGAACCGAGAAGAAGAGGAGGAGGAGGAGCAGCAACAGGGTGAGACAGAGAACGACGCTGACGACGAGGCGTACGAAGAACCCGAAGGGCAAGGGGTGAGCGGTACGTTTTTCGGCTTCCCTCTTCGACCTTTCGACCTCACTTCCTCCACTGCTAGCGCCCCCCCGTCCGGTCCGTGGCGACTGCCCTCACCGCCACCTTACGAGGGCGGCGGCGGCGCTTCATCTTCTACCGCTACACACAGCACGGACGGCGTGTGGCTGCGCTGTTCCAACAACGAGACCTCCGATACCACCAGCGCTGACGCTGCTCCTGCTATCGGTTCTGCTGCTGATTCAGCTCACGCTGATGGTGTTACTCATCCTGCGGGTGTGAAACGTTCTAAGGTGAGTTCCAGAACAACAAGGCCCACTAAGAAGAGAAAAATACAAGAAAAAGAAGGAGATGGACGAGAAGAAGCAGAGAAAACACTCGGGTTAGAGTTCTGCTTAGACGGAGCTTTGACGCTGGAGATCTGGGAGGACGTGGCTAGACTGTCTAGGAGGCCGCGCTACACAAAAGACGGCCAGGTGAAAGAGGCGTCTCTGACCAGAAGCAAGCGAGTGCACTTCACGGCCGACGCGCTGCGCGAGCTCATAGCACGCATCGCCGATATCCGCGCAGTGGTGCGCATACGCGACACAGCGGCCGCGCAAGGAAAACCTAATCACACCCCCTGGTTCGCAGTGCTGGATGAGGCGGGCGAAGTGTACGCAGCTGTGAGCTACTACAGCGGTAAGAACCTCGTCCACGTGCGCAAGTACGAAGGTCCTGACAAAAAACCCACACAGCAGGGGGTGACGCTGTCCGCCAGAGCGCTCAAAGAGTTGGATGACAAAACAGAGATCATTCTGAAATATCTCGGCATAGATTCGGAATGAGAGACGCTCAACGCTCACGCGCGCACACACACACACACAGCGTTTGACGTACGCTGTATGAGACAGACAGACAGACAGACAGACAGACGGATACACAGACAGCAGACAGAAAAGATAGTTACATAGACGACAGATTGATAGATGGCTAGATAGATAGATAGATAGTTAGACGGCTAAGTAGTTGGTAACCGAGTGAAAAAAAACATGACACAGTACGTATGCGAAAAGTGTTTCAAAATGTTTAAAAGAGCGTACAACCACGAGAGACACGTAGAAAATTGTAGAGTAGTAGCTAAGTTTTGCCCTCTATGCGGCGAAGGGGATTGCCGAAAGAGCGCTTGTCGACGCGAATCTCTGGACGGGGTGACCGTCCCTCCGCGCATATGTGCTGTACCGAACGGGGAGGAAACGTTCACGGCGAATTGGCCTGCGATACAAACGGGCGTCAGGATGCACGGGACTCGCGTGAGTGTAACAAACTTCAGGCTACCAACCGGCGAGTTGAGTGACGCTGTAGATACTATGCGTCGCATTCACTTGACACAAAGATTCAGATACAAAGTGGGTTTCTCGGTAGGCTTACTGTTACAACACAGAGAAGACAAGAGCAAACTGCGCTACTTCCACGCCTCCCAGAACAACGCAACTCTCATACAACCGCTCCCTACTGTAACTAATTCAGAAACTTTGGAAGAGCTCCTCTCAAAGATGCAAAACACCGTCGCTTGCGAGGAGGTACGGAAACTTTGCGACGCTGACACCAAGTGGCACGTTCTTTTTCCTACCAATTTGAACATCTGCGTTTACATGGGACCGGGGGAATTCCCCATAGGCGGTAGGATCACTCAGGCCGGTCGAGTTGGAAAGAGAAGCGGCGTGTTAGATTTTCCCAACAAGGACAACCTCTGCATCTTCCGCTGCATTTCCTTTCACTTATACAACACCAGCAAGCGCGCTTCAGATTTGTTACGTCAGTTCTGTCCCGCTGCCACACCTGAATCCTTTCCGGGTCTGAACATCCGCGACTTACCCGCGTTAGAGAACTTGTTTGACGTACAAATAGCGGTTTACACCGCGTCGCGTCAAGTGCCGGGGCGGAAGTTGAGAAGACGCGTTACTCTGATCAGACCGCCTTCCAGAACTGTGGCCGCCCGAGGTAAAGTCAACCTACACCTGACGGCGAAAGGCGGTTTGCACGTCTCTCTCGTCACGGACTTCAACGCGTACGCGGGCATATACGAATGTTGCAAGTGTAAGGCGGCGTTCACCACCGAGTTCTTGCTGAAGAGACACAGGAACCAGCTTTCCTCTTGCCGACAAGTCAAGTTGCGCTACGTAGGTGGCATCTACCAAAATTCGAGAACGATTTTCGAAGCGCTAGCAGACTTCTCCATTTTTCCCCCCGACGGACATTCCGGAATCTACCCTTACAAGATCGCCTTCGATTTCGAGGCTTTCTTCAGACCGTGCAAAGAACCGTCGACGGAGCACGTGTCCCTGCTGTGGGATCACGTCCCTTTGTCGGCTAGCGTCGCATCCGACTTTCCGGGGTGGGAGGGGCCCGTCTGCTTCGTCAGAGCGTCCGACGCAGATTCCGACCCCTTGTTGGACCGAGTTTTAAATCACATAAACGAGAACGCCAAAGCGATCGGGGAAGCTGTGCTAGAACTTTACCGACCGACGTTAGCGAAGTTAGATGCGGCGATAGGTGAAGCTCTCCTGCTGGAGGAGGCGACGTTCACCACCCCTTCTCCAGGCGGCTTCGCTGCGGCTCAGACCAGACACCCGTTAGTTCAACTGAAGAAGCGTCTTCTGAGATACATCCGTCAAGCTCCAGTGGTGGGCTTCAACTCGGGGCGTTACGACTTGAACCTGATCAAAATACGCCTTCACTCGTTCTTCGCCTCCGGAGACCGAAGAAACCAAGAATTCAGCGTCATAAAGAGAAGCAATCAATACTTGGCGGTTTACACACAGCACACGGTTTTCTTGGACGTAGTCAACTATTTGGCACCCGGTTACAACTACGCGACCTATTTGCGAGCTTTCACCAGGAACGAAGAGAAAGGTCACTTTCCTTACGAATGGATGACGTCTACCAGGAAACTGGCAAACAGAACGCTGCCGCCGAGATCGGCTTTCGACAGCGAGCTGACGGGCGTCAAAATGTCCGAATCCGACTACGCCGCATGTCAGAAAGTTTGGTCCGACGAGAAGATGCAAACTATGGAAGACTACTTGATCCACTACAACAACAAAGACGTGAAACCTTTCATAGAAGCTCTGAAAAATCACGCTAAATTTTTCCAAGATCGCGGCATCGACATGTTGAAAGACGGAGTTTCTCTCGCCGGTTTGACTTTACGCTTCCTCTTCCAAAACCTAGAAGACGCGTTCACAACGTTTCCCCAGTTCGACGCCGTCCTCCACGCTCTGATCAAAGAGAATCTAGTCGGCGGTCCTTCCATCATCTTCCATAGATTTCACGAGAAGGGCACCACGCGGATAAGGGAGCACAAGTACGGCGAAGAAGCGAGACCGTGCCAACACATCCTAGGACTAGACGCTAACTCTCTGTACTTGCGCTGCATGAGCGAAGCGCACTGCACGGGCTATTACGCGGTGAGACGGCCCGAGACCGAGTTCAAGCCCGAAATCAGGCAAAGAAACTCTCACAGCGCTTTGGAGTGGTTACGCTTCGTAGAGCACGACCGCGACGTGAAACTGCGCCACGCTCTGAACGGCGGCGAGATGGCGGTAGGCTGTCGGAGAATTCGCGTGGACGGATTTCACGCGGCCTCTAATACGGTTTTCCAGTTTCACGGGTGTTGGTTCCACGCTCACGAGTGCATACCGTCGCACCGATATCAGTGCGCTTCACTGAGAGAGGAGAGACGCGACAGAACGACCAGAGTAAGCGCTTACTTGAAAGCGTTAGGTTACAAGCTGGTCATCGTGTGGGAGTGCGAATGGCGAGAGATGAAGCGTCGAGATGAGCGGGTCAAGGCCTCCCAACAACGCTGGAAGGTTGACGCTTTGAAAGTGTCTCGAAACGCGATGAGCGAGAGCGACATCCTTTCCGCTGTGAAAGAGGAGAAAATGTTCGGTTTAGTTCAAGTGGACATCACTACGCCGCCTCACCTACGAGAGTACTTCGAAGAAATGACCCCCGTTTTCAAGAACGCGACCGTTTCAAAATCGGACATAGGCCCTCACATGTCAGACTTTGCGCAGGAAGAAAAGCTGTTGAGCACGCCTCAGAGATGTCTGATAGGGAGTTACCACGGAAAAAATATTCTCTTGGGAACGCCGCTTCTCAAGTGGTATTTAGAGCACGGTTTGATAGTCACCAAAGTGCAGCTGGTGGTAGAATACCTACCTAAACGCTCCTTTGCCGGTTTCGCGGACGAAGTGACGGCGGCGCGAAGACGTGGCGACGTGAACGAGAACGAGAAAATTCTGTCAGACTGTTACAAGTTAATGGGAAACGCTACGTACGGTAAAACAATCTGCAACAAAGAAAAACACACGGCGGTGAGATACACTGACAGTCGGAAGTTCGAACTATTGGCCAATTCGTGGCGCTTCAAAAAGGCGTCCGAGTTGACTTCCGATCTGTTTGAAGTCGAACTACAACCGAAAACGGTCAAGAACAACCTCCCTATTCAGATAGGGTTCATGGTATACCAGTACGCGAAGTTGAAAATGTTAGAGTTCACATACGACTTCTTGGATAGATTCGTCGATCGGCGCGATTATGCCCTTTGTCAAATGGACACCGACAGTCTTTACATGGCTCTCAGCGGTGCCACGTTGGATGACCTAGTGAAACCTCGCCTGAGAGAGACGTACTTCAGAGAGAAACGAAAGTGGCTTCCGACAGCGGTGTGCGACGAGCACTTAGAGCTTTTCGTGAAGACAAAAACGGAAAGAGTGCGAGAATGGTGTGCGCCGCCCGGCGGATGTTGTGAGAGACGGTACCTTCACGATCTGAGAACTTCGGGGCTCATGAAAGCGGAGTGGGAAGGTGACGGGATCCTAAGTCTCAACCCTAAGACTTACATTTGCTACGATCGAGTCAGCGACACCGGTGAAAGAAAATCCAAAAAATGGAGTGCAAAAGGCGTACAGAAGAAACAAAACCCCCAGGAACCAGACGCCTTCTTGGATGTTCTTCGCCAACGAAAAACTCTCATTGCTGTAAATAGAAATTTCAAAGTGGTGCGAAACAAAATGGTCACCTACACCATAGAGAAAGACGGCGTGCGCTACTTGTATTATAAGCGTCGCGTGCATTCTGACGGTGTGACAACGAGTCCTTTAGAGATATGAAAAAAAAAAAAAAAAAAATAAGCGTGTGCATCTTTTCAAAAATAGAGTGTTTATCAAGATTGAAAAAAAAATATATAAAAAAATTAAAAGAAAATATTGTTGTGTTTTTATTATCATACGGCTTCTTTTACTAGTAAGTCGCGCAGTCTCTTAAAGCGTCACTCATGTGACGACGTCGCTTCCAGTCACGGGATCCTAAACAAAAAAAAACTTCTTCTTCTTCCGGTCACGTGATCAATCAGGTCGCTTCCGATTGGCCATTAAGTCGTGTGACGTCACTTCCGGTCACGTGACTCATCAGGTCACTTCCGATCACGTGATCCTAAATTAGGTCATATGACGTCACTTCCGGTCCCCTAAGTAGGTCAGTAGGTTACCCAGAATGCACCATCCCCTAAGTAGGTCACTTCCGGTCACCCAATGGAGGCCTCTGATTGGCTGCAGGGTTACCCAGAATGCACCGCTAATCCCCTAAGTAGGTCACTTCCGGTCACGTGACCAAATGGAGGCCTCTGATTGGCTAACTAGGTCACGTGACGTCACCACTAATCCCCTAAGTAGGTCACTTCCGGTCACGTGACCAAATGGAGGCCTCTGATTGGCTGCATGTCGATTGAGTAATAAACAGTACTTAACTATAGTCCCGTTCCGATACATACTATACTACTGTCCGAATATATTCTATAAGTTGGTAATCTGTTTAAGTATTAACTTATACTATAAGACGTTATGATTTGATAATCAGAAATAGCATTATAGCCCGCCATATAATACAATCATAGTGTATAAAAGGCATGGATGTAATTCTATTTTAAGTACTTGTATCATTTTGGGGAGAAAATGACATCAGTCCCTAAATCAATAATCCAATACCCTTCTGTGTACGAGACTTGGTATTCAGGAAACAACCGCAGTTTGCACCCATAGCCCCTATATACACATTCATTCATGAACCCATTTACCACAGACGACGTATTTGGTGTTAACTGCCGTTACAGGGTATATATGTACTTAGTTGGTTAGTGGGTTGAACCCCCATCTGGACAGGCGATGTGCCATATACATGGACTATTATAGCCAAACTGTCCCTTTGTTATATATGTATAGGAAATGATAATGTTTAACCATTTAAAGTATTTGCATCTGGCATCAATTACGCATAAGGATGGATGGTTTAGACCTCCAATTGCAGTCTATGTACTATAGTGTGATCAATACTGTCGTACGAATTGTGAAGACAAAACAGATAACTATACGGTGCAAATCAGATTAACATAAGTAATCATTGAATATCTCATGGTGGGCTGCACCATAAAATGTCCCCGACACGTATTAAAGCCTAAGACACATGTAAGCCTTTGAGGGCAGCATAGTGCTCTAATGCCTCCTTGTGTCGTCATAATGTAGCCCTGACGAATGTAGCCCTGACGAGCTGCTCGCCAGCGCTGTATTCACACCTTAAAGCTCTATGTTTCCCTTAAAGGGTTAATTATATATTAGTCCCTTAGATGGTTGATAATCCAATAATAGCAGCTAATTACCCATCCATAGTGCATATGCCCTAATAATAGGCCATGTGACGTTCACCTCCAGGGTGAGCAGGTAGGACGTGATGCCTGGGAACTTGACGTCAAATCCTGTAGCGTCAGAGGCGAAATTACAGAAAGTACTGGCAGACAGAATACCATGTGGGTGACAACCTAAGATATAGTTTTTCTCTGGGTTAAAGTCGGCAGTTTTGTGCATGGTGATGGGGAAGTAGTCCCTATAGAGCCCCATGTGGGGAGACCGCCGCAGCCAGTGGGACCGCCGGCCTCCCTTCTGGTGTGTCCGGGCTATCTTAATGTCGTAGACGATCCAGGCGGCATAGCCCACACTGACCCACCAGTATGAGGTGAAGAGCAGCAGGTACAGGAAGACGCAGGTGGAGATGGCAGGTGCCATCACCACGTTTAACACATGGGCACACACCACCATCGTCTGCAGCCGCCGCTCCCTCGACACATCCAGGGGCGCGAAATCAATGCCAAAGAACTTCATGTTGTCTTTATAAACGTATAGCCAATACGGAGGAGGCTTTCTAATGCCTGTCAGGGCTGGAGTTGTTATTGTTGTTCTGGTTGCATGGGGTGAAGCAGGGGTCAGAGGTACCCGAGGGGGTAGGCCTGGGTATATCCCCCGGGGTATTATAGTGAATAGCAGAACGATCAGAATCAGCGTGGCAGGGGATAAAGGGTACTCCACTTATGCCAAGTGAATCCTTATCGAAGTAATGTGTCCGTTGTACGACCTATATCCACCAGGTTGAAAATGAGATTAGTTTTAATCCCGTTTAGCTGTGCCATACAGTAGCTCCGGTGGTTGGATGTCTCTGGGGCTGTACCTGGGCCCACTTGCTATGGGGAAGATAACAGCTGATCCAGATAGTGATAACGGTGACACACTTTCAATCACATAATGCTATGTTCCCCCACACATGTAGGACTATGTATGTACTGAGCATGTACCTTGGTTTCAAAACATACATTCATTTGGTCACACCAATAAGATCCAAATCACTAGTAGCTCCTTTGTGTTTATATTCCTTGGCTGTAGCTCCACACACCCTGCCCCCACACCCAGCACACACCTGCCTGCCCTGGAGGAACTCCTAGACAGAAGCAGAAAGGTGGATCCTGTGTATGGATCGATAGATCAATACAATAGCTCCTAGAGTGAGTGAATGTAAGTTGTACATTGGTCTGTGCTCTGCTTTTCTCTGACCCAGCCTGGAGGCAGTGTGTGGTGACATAGTAAACACGTCTACACAGCCCTGGCGCACTGCTCTGTGTTTGGCTTTTACACTGGCTCGGCCATTATTGGAGCCCGTCCAGACTAGTCTGTGACCACCAGGGTATCTAAGCCGCAGCATGTGACAGCTTTACCACTGTTACCGTGGTGGTCAGTTTCTTTAAGTGCTGTTTATAGTGTTGAGTCACTTCAGACTATAGACGTGTTCAAGCAGGCATTAAGTGTTAACACACATGGTTGTAGTTATTAGCACTACTTTCCACTACCCCCAGTCAATGTACATATATAAAGGCCTGCTAGTTACTCAAAGAGCATGTCCAGTTTTGTTACATAGACCCCCGGTGGGCGGGTGTGTGTATGGGGGGGGGGGGGGGGCACCATTCAAGCTTTGGTTTAAGGCCTCCATCCACATAATTAGTATGCACCAATTGGCAAATTGTGGACCGTCGTCTTTACTATGTGTCATCTATGTGGCTCCAGAGGGGTCAAAAGCGACCTGATGACCTGGGCTGTCTTCCAGGCGACCTGGCGACCTGATACAATAATTTAAAGCTATTTAAGCGACCTGGCGACTTTTGGACAAATTTGGTTGTAGTAAAAAAGGTCTAAAAACTCCACTTTATGACCTTCGGACTTTAATTTCGAAGACTTTTCGATCTGAGGGGGGACCCCTCTGCACCCCATCTATATGCATACACATAGAACTATCCAGCCATTTGGGGTCCAAATGTCATTATGGGTATCCATAGGCTGACCCCCACCCTCCCCCTAATTCTTATGATGAACAATAGGTGAAATATATGTTATGTATTGGAAATGCTACTGATCTAACCTCCGAATACTAAGTCCCTCTGCTGAGTACACCGTATAGATCAAACTGTGCACAGGTTCTTCCCGCCTGCAACCTCACTAAAAGTGGGCCTGCACTGTATATGTCGGGGTCCCAACCTCTTTCAGGGAACAAGCCAACTATTATCTGAAAGGAGTATTCCATAATCTTTCTGGCACATACTTTTATGTCTCAAACCACATGATTATACATAAATCGAAGTCATAAGTAGTATATGCCAGGCTCTACGTAGGGGTGTAATTATATTACAATTACCTGGCTATTACTGGAGGGTGTTTGGGGGTAATTTAGACAATTACTTGACTGCTTTACACTTACTTGACACATACTTTGGGTAATCATATGCTCATGTTTTATGAATAGAGTTATTCTAATAGGAAATAGGTTTACGATGCTTTGTTACATGTGTAGACAATGGTGCATAAGTTTACTATTTTACGACTCACACAATAAGAATAAGGACGTAGGGGTAACTTGCAATCATGCTAGAAACAATGAACTTCTTTTTTCAGCTATACTCAACAGGTGGAAGGAAACTTTGTCTATATGTGTGTGTAGTGTTTACTTTCTTAAAATATAGCACAGGGACAACATGGCTACTAACTGGAATGATTCAGATTTAGAAAATCGCATAAAAAGGATCTTGTGTAAGGATTATCTCTTGAAATGGTCGAGAGACAACTATGTCAAGGATCATCCATTAGTGTTGAACAGGCTGCAGGAGTTGGATCGAGTAAGTATTGAATATATTATATTTTTACAGAGTAATTGTAGATGACTTGATATTTATAGTCAGTTTAGACTAATTACTTTTATCTAATTAGATTGCAGCTTTGATCAACTCTTGCTATGACAAGAATCGATTGGTGGATTGGGCTAGAAGAGAGAATCAGCTAGAAAATCCTGTCTTCATTCAGAGATTGATCTATTTTGAAAGAGGTCAAATTCAACAACAATCTAATCAGTATACGTTATCAAATGAGGACTGGCGTGGGATGATATCTTGTTTCGGATCTGTTCAAGAATTAGATCAATATGTCACGTTTAATGGAGCACAGTCTGATCCAATTGTTCAAGAGAGACGTACTCAGCTGGTCCAGACTGGACGATTTTATCCAGAACTACCAGTGAGTATCAATTGAACGATTTCATTTGATTTGTTTGCATGAAAATCGTCGACTATATTAATTTTATATTGCTATAATTTACACATAGATGAAACTGAGGATTTTATAAAATTTTACATTACGATGAAAGCTACAGATATTAAAGGGAGGAAGTACATGGAAGACTTTGAATAACAAGTTTTAACTATGACTTTTCAGATGTCTCAACGATCTCATTCAGAGGTAGAAGCTATTATCAAGTCGTATAATGACAAAAATCAATTGACGGCTTGGGCTAGGTATCATGATCAACTTCAACACCCTTCAGTCGTCTCTAGATTAGTGGAAATAGAATCTGGCATGGATTATACATTGAGTGATGATGATTGGCGCAAGATATTAAGTTGTATGACTTCAGTGCAAGAGTTGGACAATTATGTCGGGACTATGAATGATCCAGCAATTGATGAAAGAAGAACTCAATTACAAGCTGCACAGAAATTGTTCTCAAACAAGAAGGTGAGTATAGATTATAATTCTTTCAAAAGATTTAATGTTTGTATTATATTCTGTTTTCATGATCGAGTTACGAGTAGTTAACAAATATCACACCAGATGGCGTAGTAGTAGTAGTAGTAGTAGTAGTAGCGCATTGAATACTACACTGTAAAAGGAGGGATTATACATGTTCTTGTCTTTTATTATTATTATTTATCAGATGAAGAGTAAGACTTTCAAGTGCAGGACATGTGGAGCTATACATAAGTCTCGCAAAGAATTATACATCCACAAAGGATTAATGCATGGAGGAGCTGGAGAGTTGCAAGATGAACCTTGGCAGAGACCTCCGTGGGTGGATCAAAATGGGGCAATCAATGATTCTTTGAGGCGCTCATTTCAGTCAAATTACCGATATATTCTCGCTCAACATTCTCCTGGGGAAGTTATCTCTACATATAATTTTCCTAGTAATGATTTAGAAAGAGGTAATGCTGAATTAATTGAAGCTTTAGAAACAGTCCACGCTGATCAACGAGGTACTTATAGGATAAATGGGACTTTGGGCGTCATGTTAATTCACAATGTCACAGGAGCTTATAGGTATTACATCCCATTTACTAATGTCCCATTTTTTGAAGCTCCTATCCCAGTGTCTACAGAAGCAGATCTTGACGGGGTTCGAGAGAGGTTGAACAATTTTGAATTAGGCGAATTTTTCAGGAAAGTTAGAGATAACACTGAATGGAAGGGTTTGTTTGTTCCAAACATAGTTTTCTATGTGACGGATACCGGCTTCAATCTTGGAGGAGGGGCACTTCCAGACTATATCAAATTGAAACACTGTATAGAAGGATTAGAACATCCTCCTGGTGATTATAAACACTACTATAAGGATAACTTGTGTGTTTTTCGATGTTTGGCTCTTCAAAACAAACAAACTAGACTCGCTGCTGCTGTTAAATTATATTACAATCAATGGAGAAAGTATATGGGTGGTGGTGCAGTTCCGAAGGATCAGAGGGACTTTGAAGGTTTAGCTTGGGAAGATCTACCAGATTTTGAAAAGTGTTTTGAAATCTCTTTGTATATATATGACCTTCAACCAGATAGTGTGGCTGTATTGCAATATAAACCTTCTTCTCGATTTAAGTCTGTTATGTACACTAACTTGTACAACGGTCATTTATCTTTCATCAAGGAATTTAGCACTTATGCTAAAAAATACCAATGCCCTACTTGCAACAAACACGTCAGCACAGTCAGTCAATATAAAGCTCATATTAGAATATGCACTGGACGAACAAAACTTAAATTTCCAGGGGGATTCTTCCAACCTACTCCTACTATTTTTGAAGAGTTAGAAGAGTTTGGTATAGATACATCAAAATGCAAAAAGCTCTATCCATATTTTGCTGTGTTTGATATGGAAGCTATGTTGGAAAAGCATGACGAACGTCCTACTGATAAACTGAAATGGTTTCAGAAGCATCGCCCTATATCAGTGTCTGTATGTAGCAATGTTCCAAATTTTATTGAACCTAAATGTATCATAGACGATGATTTAGATTCTTTGTTGCTTAAAATGATCGCGTATTTGACACAAATACAAGAAGAAGCTAAGAAACACTCAGAAAAAGAATGGGGTAAAGTTATGAATTCTTTAAAAATAGAAATAGAGAAATGGAGACCTCCAGAAGCCACTGTAGATTTGACTCTTGAGTCAGACGGAGAAGAAGAAGAGATGGAAGTAGAAGTAGAGGAGAGGGAGGAGGAGGAGGAGGAGGAGGAGGAGGAGGAGGAGGAGGAGGGGGAAGAAGTGAGGGATTATGATTTCATAAAAGACAATAGCGACGCTGTAGAGAATCAAAATCTCAAAAAAGCTAAAACTATCATGTTTAACAAATTGAAAATGATATATACAAAATTTAAAAATTACATCAATCAATTACCGATTCTTGGATTCAATTCATCTAATTATGACATTAACTTGATCAAGTCTAAGCTGTTCAATCATTTAGATTTTGGAAAAAACAACAAGAACGGCTATGTTATCAAAAGAAATAACTCTTACACAAATATCAGCACTGAACGTTTTAAAATGTTAGACATTATCCACTTTTTAGCTCCTGGATCAAATTATACGAGATTTCTTGAAGCTTATGGTATAAAAGAAAAGAAAGGGATGTTTCCTTATGAATACTTTGATTCAGTAGACAAATTAGAAGAAACAAATCTACCTCCTCGTGAAGTTTTTTACTCGACTTTGAAAGAGACTAATATCAGCGAAGTAGATTATGAATATCTTAAGACTGTCTGGGAGGAAAACAACATGAGAACATTTAGAGATTTCCTCATTTGGTACAACAATAAAGATGTAGAACCTTTTGTAGCAGCAGTGATTAAATTACAAGAGTTCTATTTTGACAGAAATATAGACATATTCAAGATAGCTATGTCTGTACCCGGTATTGCTAGAAAGATGCTGTTTGATACAGCTAAAAGAAATAACACTCATTTTCAGTTATTTAGTCCTTTAGACGAAGATTTATATAGAACTTTTAAAACTAATATCGTAGGAGGACCTTCTATTATATTTCACAGACATCACAAAGCTAATGAAACTCGTATCAGAGGCAATAAATTGTGTAAGAGAGTAGTGGGGTTTGACTCAAATGCTTTATACCTCTATTCATTGGGAATGCCCCTACCCACAAATGTCTATGTCAGAAGACATCGTGATGACGATTTCAAACCAACAAGACAAGTCCATTACGTCAGTATGTATGAATGGTTAGATTGGAGAACAGCGGTAGAGGGGGTGGACATCATACACAAGCTCAACTCTGGTCATGAGAAGAGAGTAGGACCTTTCTTGGCTGACGGATATTGCGCTCAAACAAAAACTATCTATGAAGTGAGTAAAGAATGATTATCAATATCAGGTACCCGGTAGTGAGTATATACATATCTATAAACTATTTAAGGAATTATCCATCAATCAAGCAATTATGATACTGCTCAAAAAGTATTTTATTTTTTGAACTTGCTACTGCATACTAGTAGTAGTAGTAGATTTATAAGATCTTTTTTTATTTTGTTTTTCAGTTTTATGGTTGCTACATACATGGATGTGAATGTCAAAAAAATAAGCTAGAAGAGAAAGAGAGACTGAAAAGAAAAAAGAACACTCAGCTGAGAGAAGACTATTTAGTATCAATGGGATATTCTATTAAGACAGTTTGGGAATGCGAGTTTCGTCGTCTTAAATCTACTGAACCTGGTCTGCGAGAAATGAATGTGTTACCTGAGTTTTCTAAAAAACATCCTGGAAAGATGACAGAAACTGAAATTCTACACTATGTCAAGAAAGGAGATTTGTTTGGAGTTGTAGAAGTCGACATAACTGTAAGTATGTGTGAATACTAGTATTGAAATACAATCATCTTTTTTATTTAGTTTAAGAGCTGAGGGAATGACGTTAGTTTATCAATGTTACAGGTAGTTGTCTCTTTTGCTTATAAAACTTAATTATCAAACTGTGGGTTTATTTGATCTAGGTACCGAATGAATGGGGAGAAGAAGACCGGTCTTTATCTCACTTGACTCCTTCTCAATATTTCTCTGAAATGTCTCCGATATTTTGTACTACTGAGATCCCTTTTGAAGAGATTGGTTCACATATGCAAGATCATGTCAAGAAAAAGAACTTGTCACAAGTAAGTGTTTGCATTATCAATGAAATCTTGCTACAGCTAAAACTAACTAACTATACAGTATTAATGTGTCAATTTGTTCTATGTTTCAGGACCCTAGAAGACTGTTAGTCGGAGGAATGTCTGCACAAAAGATATTGTTGGCTACTCCATTACTGAAATGGTATCTAGATCATGGAATGAAAGTGACTAAAATCTATCAAGTAGTAGAGTTTACGCCAAAGCGCTGCTTCAAAGATTTTCAAGACGAAGTGTCTGAAGCCCGACGTGAAGGAGACAAGGACAAATCTAAATCTATTATAGCTGATACAATGAAGTTAATCGGTAATTCTGGCTATGGTAGCCTGATCATGGACAAAGAGAAGCATACAAACGTAAGATACTGCACTGGTAAAAGAAAAGCATGCCTCGCTGCAAATAAACCTGAGTACAGGAAGATGACTGAATTAGACGATGAATTATTTGAGGTCGAATCAGTGAAGAAAGTGATCAATATGAATTTGCCTATATATCTAGGATATTTCATTTTACAATACGCTGAGCTAAGAATGCTGCAATGGTACTATGATTTTCTGGACAAGTTTGTGAAAAGAGAGGATTTTGAATATCTGGAAATGGACACAGGTAAGTTTTGCAGTTATTAAGTTAACAAGACTTATCTAGAAATAGTTGCTGGATGATTTCTTTTCTAATATTTTATTTTATTTTATTTATTTTCTAGATTCTGCTTATTTTGCAATAAGTGGAGATACTTTAGAATCAGTCATCAAGCCTGAAATGATGGCTGAATATAATGAGAGAGTTTATGGAAGTTGTCATTCTTCTAAACATGAAGCAGATTTGTTTAATTGGTTACCTCGTCAATGTTGTGCTGAACATATGAATAACGACAAGAGGACTCCTGGGTTGTTTAAAGTGAGTGAGTTTTCTTGTTTGTTATTGTGTCAAAATTATCATTGTTTTAGTTTTGTGTGATAAACAATATTGCATAGTTTTGTTGTAAGAGCTGAATCTTTGATACCCGTTAGTGATATTGCATTAAAGCTAACATTATTTAGTCTGCGTTATAAACAATTTGCAAGTTTGTATGTAGAGCTGAATCTTCGATATCTATTATTACTATTTCTTTTCAGTTAGAGGCTAGCGGTACTGAAATGATCGCATTGTGCAGCAAGACTTACATTCTCAAAGACGATGACTACTTTAAGATTGTCTGCAAAGGGATAAACCAAAACGCTTTGTCACAGCCTATGGAGGACTATGAAAATGTGTTAAATAACCAACAAAACGCTAGCGGATTGAACAAAGGATTTCGTGTAAAAGACAACACTATATTTACCTATGCTCAAGAAAGATCAGGATTGTCCTATTACTATTGTAAAAGGATAGTATCTGATGACGGTGTTACAACGTCACCATTATCTATGACTTTATCGCCTTGGAAAATACTTCCATATGAAGCGTTTTCAGCTACAACTTCACACTCTTTAGCTAATGAGTATCCTTGTAAATTAAAGTTATACAATCAAGAATTCAATTCAGCAGCTGAAGCTTATGATTTCCAGCTAAAGACTCAGAACAGTATACTTTTCAATGAAGAAGTACATGAACAGAAAATGAATTTAAACTCTGGTTGGTTACAGCACAGGAGACAAGTTATGATAGAAATTCTTACTGAAAAAATGAGAGTCTGTGAAGCCGTCAGAAAAACATTGAGAAATACAGCGCATTTAAAGTTATTGTACTGTACGTCAGATGTGTATTGGGGGATTGGTATGGGGTCTAGACTCGCTGCTGTGACTTCTGATTATAGAGGTTCAAATACACTAGGAACGTTGTGGGAAGAATTAAGAGAGAAATATTGGCAAGACATTTTGTAATTTTGTATTCTAAGTCAGCGATAAGTAAATATTATATAAGCTAACTCATTTTGTTTTGTTCTCATTATTTCTCAACATGTATGAAGTACCACACTATGTGTTTTCTTGTCCTACTACAATACTTATCAGTGGAACAACTGGATCAGGTAAAACTACTTGGCTAAAAAAGCTTTTAGACAACTTAAGTCTGTTTAGCACACTACCTACTCGTGTGATATACTGCTATGGAACGTGGCAAAAAGCTTTCAATGACATGAGAGGAGTAGAGTTCAGAGAAGGATTAGATATTCCAAATGGTTCTTTAAATGGTGACGAGCATGCTATAATCATATTAGATGATCTCATGAATGACGTCATGAAATGTTCATCAGCAGAAAATCTTTTTACTAGAGGTTCTCATCACCGAAACATAACAGTCATTTATTTAGTTCAAAATCTTTACCAGCAAGGAAAGTGTGCAAAAACTATCATGTTAAATACTCATTATTTAATCTTAATGAAAAATGAACGAGATATCAATCAGATCAAACTACTAGGAAGACAAACTGGATTAGGAAAAACCCTAGAAGAAGCGTATAAAGATTGCATGTCGAAGCCTTTTGGTTATTTAGTGTTGGACCTTTCACCTAATAACATCAGAGACTTGAGGTTAAAAACAAACATATTTCCTACTGAAACTACAGTTGTCTATCTGCCAAAAAATGAAGTATCCTAGATTTGCTGATCGTGGAACAAGAGAAAGAACCTTTGTGTCATGGAATAGATTTACTAATCCAAAAGAATTAGTAGAGTCTGGATTATTTTATCTTGGAGGTGCAGATTCAGTACAGTGTCATTATTGTGGTATAGTTCTTCATTCTTGGAGACCGACTGATACTGTAGACTTAGAACATTTAAGACATTCGCCTTACTGTTCATTTATAAAAAACAGAATGTCAAATGGACTTGTTAATGCTAGAGACGTCTTGTTGTTATTGCTGGAAAATCTTCACGACTATAGTATGAAATTGAATCGTATACAAGATACTGTGAATAATATGCGCTTTGTCAGAGATAATGCAGATGAAGTAGACTTGTCTAAAACTCGATCATACATGCCTGTAATACCCACCCAGCCTGATGTGCTAGAAGATGTATCAGCATTTGCGTGTTCAGCTTCTGATGTAAACACCCCAACTTGAGTGATAAATATTGTATGCTTGACCTTTTAGTTGTCATTTGAATTATGCCTTCTGCTCGGTTAAGAGCTGTGGCGGATTACATCAAACTATTATTGAACACTAGTGTAGAACAAGCGCGGTGTTTGTTATCAACAGCTACAGTTAAGCAAGTAGAAGCTTTGTGCGAAATTTCATACAATTTACTAAACTGTGTCAAGAAACTACCATCTAAAATCCGCAGAGTGACAACAAAGTATAAAATTTTGCTACAGAAGTTAGTTAAAAAACGTCTAGCATTCAATTCTAAATTAAAATTGATCAAAAAACATTATCGGGAAATGATAAGCGTCTTGAGAGCTGCTAAAGACTCTCTATTAAAATTGCTATGAAGAAAATGGTATTAGTACCGTATGATCAGTATATTCACACTTCAGAACCAGTCACAGCAAACAAAATAGTAGACGCTAAATTAGACAAAGAATTAGTGCTTCAACCATTTTCTAAAAATCAAAAGAGAAATGCAGAAGCTCTTTTATCATATGTAGAAAAAAGCATACCTTGGAATGAGAGAGGTGAGATAATAATAGATAGCCACCCAGTTAAAGGTTCTCATATAACAGACTTGATAAAAGACGCTTTGTTCAATTACAAAAACTATGAACCAATAGGACTTGAACTTTTTTACAATAATTTAACTAATATTCCAAACACTTTAGTCAGAAACCCTAACAGAAAAAAGCTAATAGGGTCTGGATTGGCATCATTATCACTTCCTCCACCACCGGGAGTACCGGTAGGTAGAAAACCCATAAGCATAACAGTTGAGTCTAAACTAACACCAGTAGAAGACAAGCTAAAAGTACCGGTATATAAGCCATCATCATTATCATCATCATCATCATCATCATCAAACTCTTCAACAAACAGCAAAGCGTTAAGTACAATTAAAGAAGAAGAAGAAGAAGAAGAAGAAGAAAAAGAAGAAGATTGGACAGACTTTTGGAAACCGTTATGAATGCAGATTTAGCAGCAGTTTATTTTGATCCCGCTCACCCAGCTTCGTATGGAGATGTCTATGATTTGTACAACGCTGTAAAGAATTTAGGTTACAAATTTAAAGACGTAAAATCTTGGTTAGAAGGAGAAGAGACATTTACATTACACACAAGACCTAATCGACAAATAAAAAGACCTAAAATAATTGTCTCAGCTAAGAATCAACAATGGGGAGCAGACACAATGAATATGGTTGCATATAGCAGAAATAAGAAAAGTAAAGTACAAAACAAGGGTTTCATACATGTTTTAGTAATGATTGATGTGTTTACCCGGTATGCTTGGACAGTGCCTCTGACATCTTTGACTAGCAAAGAAATGGTCACTGCTTTAGATACGGTATTTACAACAGAAAAACCTCTTAAATTGAGAACAGACAAAGGAAAAGAATTTACCGGTAGATCAACACAAACTTATTTAAGGCGTTTAGGTATTCAGCATTTTACAACTACTAACGAAGTTAAAGAAGCAATGTCTGAAAGGTTAATTCAATCTTTGAAACGTCGATTAGTTAAGTACCTGAATCAGAACCACACACAGAATTGGATTGACATATTAGATGATGTCACAAAAGCTTACAACACGTCTAAACATAGAACGATCAAAATGACCCCAACTCAAGCTCGAGAAACAGATGATACTGTCACGCTATGGAAAAACCAATATGATTTTAAAAACCCTAGAGTTAGAAAGAAACCTCCTAAACTTAGATCCCCTTATAAATTCAATATTGGAGACAGAGTGCGATTAGTTCGATATAGATCTCCATTTGAACGCGCATATGACGAAAAGTGGACATATGAGATCTTTACAGTAATAGAAAGAGAAACTCAACAGGAGATTGCATTATATTCTATCAAGTCTTGGGATAATGATCCTGTAGAAGGTAAATTTTATCAAGAAGAACTAGAAAAAATAATAGTCAGAGATGATGCAACTTATACTGTAGATGAAGTTTTGACAAGAGAGACTCGGAAAAAAGTCCCTGGACGTATAGTAAGTTGGATAGGTTGGCCTAAAAAGTATAATTCTTGGGTCTCTGAACGAGACTTGAAAAATCTACAAAAACAAACTTAAACTGATACACATCTTCATTTGATGTTGTGACATGTTTCTGTACGTTAGTCCTAAAGATTCTCAAGACATTTATTTGAATAACACAATTTCAGAATTTATAGTGGAACTTCCTAAACCATTAGAACTTGATGGTCATTGGGAATGTGCGCTTGTAGAATGTAGTTTTAAAACAAAATTGTCTAAACCTTTATATGTCAATTGTGACTTAGTAGAAAACAGCATTGTTCATGGTAAGCTAGCACCTACGCTAAAAATTCTTGATAAAAGCGCTCAGTATACAAATGCTTATTACATACGAGTATCTAGGACATACATTTCAAGGATCAATTTTTCACTAAAGTTGTCAGATGGAAGCTTACTTTCTTCTAAGTTCAACGACCTATATTTAGTGTTGCATTTGAAGAAACGATAAATTTAGTGTTTAGTCTGCACGGGCTTCAGTTGAAGACACACCATTGAACAGTTAAGATGAGTTTTGTTCCGTATATCCCAGACATGGAAGTCTGGAAACAGCTTTCAAACAAAAAATCGACTAAAAAGTTTTACCCTCTAAGAAAAGGATCAGGATTCAATTTAGTTTCTCCAGAACAAGGAGTGATAGAGAGAGCTAAAGAAACTTTAAAAAGACAAGTAAATACAGCTTCCAGACCTAGCACTCGTCATTCTGTTGTTAGGAAGCCAAAGAGACAGTCCACAAAAAAGAAACCCGTTAAAAAAGTCACTAAAACCAGCAATACTACTAAGACTAAGCCTAAATCAAGAAAATGACATTTGTGTTAAATAACGCAGAAGAAGGTTTCGACCACAGAGTAGCTCTATTTAATGTACCACCAGTCGAGACCGCTATTCAAGATATTTATGTCAAAGACTATCGTCCAATCGGGCAAATTTCTAAAGGGTCTACATTAGAATTTGACGTGCATAACAATTCCTCTGATTACATTGTGTTAAAAGACATTTCACTGCTGCTAGATGTTATCATTAATGACGATAAAAACAAACCAGTCACAGCTAAAAATATAGTCTCTTTAATTAATTTACCTAGCTCATCTCTGTTTAGACAGTTTGATTTTTCAATTCAGCAGCAGAATATTACGTCTACTGTTGGAAGTAATAATGCATATAAAGCTATATTTGATGTTCTTTTGAAAAAAGGAGAAAAAGAATGTAAAACTGTTATGAGTGTAGCTGGATTTTACCCAGATTCAGCAGAATCAATGGATGATTTTATATTAGGAGACGGTAACACTGGTCTATCTAACAGACACCAAATGACTAAATCTGGAAAAACTCTGAGATTGAAATCTAACATGTTTGTAGATATTTGTCAACAAGACAGGCTGTTAATTAATGGACTCCCTATCAATTTAAAATTTTATCCAACACCTGACAATTTTGCATTAATGTTTAAAACTCCTGATCCAAAAGATCCGTCATATGCAACTACGTCAAAATCATATTCTGTAATCATTCAAGACGCAACTTTACTTGTACCGTATGCTAGAATGCATCCAGGTGTGTTAACTGCTCATGGTGAAATGTTAAAGAAAGAAATGGCACTATATCCTTTCACTAGAAGCGAAATCAAGGCATATAACATTCCAAAAGACAGCTATACTTGGACTATGGATAATCTATTTCAAGATTCAATTCCTAAATGTCTCGTGGTCGGATTTGTACTGTCTTCAGCATACAGCGCTGACAACCAACATAACCCGTTTAATTTCCAAAATTTTGACTTGAATTATCTAGATTTTCAAATAGACGGTCAAAGTTGTGGAGGCCGACCAATGCAACCAAATTTTACTGATAAGAACTACGCATCTACTTATTGTAGGTTATTCGACTGTGTACCACCTGAACAGAAAGAACTACCAAACATCAGTTACTTTGATTTCTTACACGGATATGCTATTTATGTTTTTGACTTAGAAAAAAGCAAGAACGCCTTGTATTCCAACCCTCTAAGAAGAGGTCAAACTAGACTCACTGCTAAATTTGCAAAAGCTTTAGAAAATGCGACTACAGTGATTGTGTACGGTAGTTTTGAAGCTTTGATGAAAATTGATCAAGCCAGAAACGTTGTTGTTGAAACATGAATGAATTAGAAATCGCCCACTATCTTAGAAATGATCCATACACTTCTAAATATTTCAAAGGGGTAATAGCTTATGACGAACTATGGATGAAAGGTCAAAAACCTGGATTATATGTAGTAAACACAGACAGTTCTTTTGGACCTGGTAAGCATTGGGTGTGTTTGTTTTTATCTGACACGATTGAATATTTTGATTCTTTAGGGAACCCACCCCACGAAGTTAAACCTTTCTTAATAAATGCGAATAAATCATATATGTATTCTACTCGCCGTCTTCAAAGCCAAACTAGTGACGTGTGTGGAGATTATTGTATTCTGTATGCTTATTTTCGCTGTCGCGGTCATGACTTGAAATACTTTGTAAACCATTTTACTTTTGACACTGAATATAATGATAGACTAGTTGCTTTCTTGTAATCAATGTAAATGAAATAAATAAATAAAATGTGATCACAATTTGCCTGATTTATTGCATTTATTATGTTATTTAAAAGAACTCTTTTGTTTCATCTATCGCTGAAGAGTTTACTAAAAGTTGTCATGTTAATACATAAATGATTTAGCGTCTGATTACCGTAAAATACTAAGCAGCATGTTTTAAGATATAGATTAGCATACTTAGGCAACGTCTCTGAGCCTTTTCTCACAAAATATCTAATAGAATGTATAGCATATAGATTAGCACCTGATATTCATGTAATACTTGATTTCAATAAAAAGATACCTGATAGCGTGTTTAGCATATAGATTAGCACCTGATATTCATGTAATACCTGATAACATGATTGTTCTATGAACTTGAGTAAACAAAATATAGTTATATGCTTATACTAAGAATACTGATTCGTTGCTTATACTAAATAACATACACTTATCAGCTTGATATGCAGTGAGTGCTAACAGTACCGGTACTAAATACTCAGTGAATGATTCCTTGCTCATACTAACACACACACTAATCGACTTGATATACAGTGAAATACATAGCAGTTAAATGATTTACTACTTTAAATCACACACACTAACCTTTTATGTGTCTAATATATATAGTAATAAGATTATATGTTTTCATTAGCTTTAACAAACCTAACAATTCACACACACACACACACACACAAAATGACAATGACAATGGCGATCGAACACGATTCAAAATCACAGATTTGGCACAACAACAACAACAACACAAAAGCAGAATAATCACAGATATTTCAGTCAGTCAGTCAGTCAGTCAGTCAGTCAGTCAGTCAGTCAGTCAGTCAGTCAGTCTAGTAAGAACCCTCCATCTAGATCGGGCAACAATCTAACAACAAAAACAAGACAAAAACTATATGATAGAGAGTAGTTGACGCAGTTTAGACGTCAAGAAGCGCAGTCTTGCATGTAAGTCTCTATCTGAGAGAAGGCACATCCTTGTGTTGAAAGGAGAGTAGTTGACGTGGTCTAGACGTCTAGAAGTGTAGTCTTGCATGTAAGTCTGTATGTGAGAGAAGGGAGTACTTGACGCAGTCTAGTCGACTAGGAGTGTAGTCTGCAGAGCTAGGGGAAAGCTCCGATTTCCTCGACTTGCTGCTGCCTCCCTCTATATCGACCAGGAAACAGCTGCTCTGCGTCAAACAGCTCACTGCGGATAAATTATTTCAAAATCTCCTTTAGCGTGGGCTTATCTCAATCAATCAATCAATCAATCAATCAATCAATCAGTCAAGCTTAGACCTATTTAAACAACATGCTATATTATGAGTTACATTATATTAGTTATTCAAGCGTCATGCTTATATATATACATGTATTAATAGACGTGCTCATGAATATTTATATACACAACTATTTACATTTGAAGTTTGATTAGCAAGCTTAAAAGTAAAGAATAGTTACCAACGTTTGTGAAGAAGAAGACGGACTGCTAGGAGGTGGTGAAGATCTTCGTTTTTGTCGGCCTCTAGACATCATGTCTAGAGGGATATCCGGTATAGGGGGGTGAGCTCTATTTCTGATGTATATAAGCACCCCAATAAGAGCAATAAGCAACATCACGACAACAGTGATCAATACATAGACCCACCAAGCAAGGGTCGCAGTATATTGTTGAAGGGCCGGATTGAAAGGAGGGTCAGTAGTGGCTGACTCTGTTGTTGTTGTTGTTGTCGTCCTTACAACAATAGCTCGGCGTGTAGTGGGTAGAAAAATTGGAATTCGAACCTTAGTAGTGGTCTTTGTAGCGACAGTGCTAGTTTTGTCACTCAATGTCACTGAAGTTGTAGTCGTCGTAGTTAGAAGCGTGTCTAAATCACAACTGTATTTAGTCGTAAAAGACTTGCCGCTAAAATTCAAGTAGCGTTGATCACAAATTAGTTCCGAATCTCTTATATCTAAGACTTTGACGTGAGGGAAGACAGACAAAATGAGTTCTTCAGTCAGGGCCCCAATCCAACAGAAGCGCAAGTCTAGTTTGTGAACTCTTCCATGCACTAAGCCTCTAGCCCTCTCCATTTTAAACAGTCCAACAATATGTTCGTGGCGACAAGTGACTGTTGCTCGACGGCAAGTACACTCATCACATAGTAGCGATGTCGAGCTTCCGAAGAATACAACTGTTGCAATGAAAAGACTCACTAATCCAAACACTCGCATTTCTGTAAGCATTTCGTACGCGATTATCCTCTGAGTTCTGAATTCGCATTTCGCGGCGACTACACTGAAGCAGTCGTCGAGACCGGTCTTTAAATTTTGTTTTAAAAGATAAGTTTCAAGACAGTTTACTTAATGTTTAAATATTGCCGTATTATTTGTTTAATAAATACGCAAATGTAAACGTAGATGATGCATAATCTTATTAAATCAAATAAACACATCATTTGTTCTTGCGAGGTTGATTCACTCTCCTACCCGTTGTTTAACGCTACCGCTATACTGCACTGACACTGAACATCGGGTAGGAGAGTGAATCAGCCTCGCAGAACAAATGACCCGCATATTCACTCTCCCACCCGTTGTTCAGTGTCAGTGTACTACACGAAGAAGGTTAGACATCAGCATGGAGACAGCGCAGACGCTGAATATATTCTCCAAGCAGAAGTTTTAGCGGTAATAACCCGAACTGTCTAACTAAGTATATGCTTGAAGAACTAAGTTAAGCGATTTCCCGCCTCTCATACGGGTAAAGTTACTATCAATTCCGTCTGTGTTAAATAGAACTAGGTTAACGGGATACAGCCGAAGAGAACAGAGGAAACCCAAAATGGAGAGTTCTATTTTACTCGGGTTTGTGCTTCTTTTTGGATTAACAAATTGCCAAATTGATATATGTGAAAAGTGTGACTGCAAAGAGGGAGTCATCACTTGTCGTCAAGTCGATCCTGAGTCTTTTCACATTTGGAATAACCATAACTATTATCACTTAGACTGGAGACTATGCAAAATGATTAAATTCAACACAGCTGTGTTTCAGAAATTTCAAAGTCTTAAAATCGTAGACATAAGAGATCAATGGGATAGTTTTGACTGCGATTCTATTCCTCAAGACGTAAACTATACTATCAGATGGAACTGCCTCGTACATCCTACTTACATTTCTACACCTCCGGATTTTACGATAGCTAAACAGGAAAAGGAGGTGACTCACACTTCCACAGACGCCGGATTTGTCACCACTACCCACATCACGACCTCTAAAGGTCCTGGAACAAATAGCCCATTGTCTACTCAAACCCTAGATACTGCTACTAAATCGGCCAGCGTCAGTTATGATCCTGAATTAACTCTATGGACTGTAAAACCTAGTTCTACCGGTACTGAAGGAAGTATAGAAACAAACTTTACAACTCTGAAACAAATCACTACTTCACCTGTTATTGATACACAAACTGATTCTGATACTTTCAAAGTTTATCAAACTACTGCTCCTCCTCCTCCTCCTCCTCCTCCTGCTTCTGCTGCTGATACTGTTGAACTAAACCAATCTCCCCAATTGTTACCTGTTTGGATAAGTGTTAGTCTTATAATGGGAGTGATAGCTGTGATTGGGATTGTCTACTTAGTCAAGAAAAAACCATGCAACAGATCAACGTCGACAGAATTTGAATATTACAAGTTTTACAATATTGTGTACGACAACATTGTTGAAACTGAAGTATGAATAGGAAAAAAAACTCGTTTGTGTATTTAAGCAGATTTATTCTTAATACTCAAACTATAAGCTGAATTGTTTGTATACAATATATATATATATCCAAGAATTAAGCGAATTACTTGTATATCATATAAACTAAGTATTTTGTTTGTGCTTCATGCTCAGCGACATTGTGAAAATAATATCTATATAGAGCTATCATATAACACCGTATTAATCAGATACCGTATATCGTATAAAAGTACAATTAAACACTAAGTAGCGATTACAAACTTTGATACCATTGAGTAACAATTACAAACTGTGTCACTATTGATTAAGCCTGTGATTAGTTTGTGCTTTATGTTTAGCTGTTTTCTTAAAAATGTATATAGTGCTATCATGTAAGACTATATTACTGAGATACCGTATATCATATAAAATATCACTAATTAAAACCTATGTAAGCATTTTCCCTGACGTATACAACGCTGTATATTACTGAGACACCGTATATCATTTACAAGAACACTAATTAAGGTCAATGTAAGCATTTTCCCTGACGTTTACAATGCTGCTGCTGATAACTAACGTGACAAGTAACACTTATAACTATAACGCCCTTGTATACCGTATAAAGTTAACAGAAATTAAGTTTGTATTCTAGACAAGAGAACACCTTCGCAAATGATTGTCTGCATACATATATTTGCATTGCTTCATGTTAACTAATCAACAAAACAATATAGAAATAAAGTCTTATACTTTTAATTTTGTAGCATTCTTTCAGTCATGATTATAAATAAATCTAGCATTCTTTCAAAGCTGAAAGAATGCTAGATTTATTTATAATCTAGAATTAACAAGGGCATTCCTCCCAGCCAAAAAAGGGCTCTAGGTACGTAGCGCTCTCAGAGAGCCACTCACCATACTCCATTAGCTCTTGCCACTCAGTCTTAAAGAGTCCTTTCATTTTTATTCTGTGCATCATGTAACTGATGACAGGGTTCTTGTCTAGCTGTTTTTTAAGGAATTTAAATTCCGAAGTGTCCGTCACCTTTAACCCTGTGACCAATTCGCAGTTGTGGAATATGATCTGAATTGCAGCAAGATTCTCAGTGGCATACTTCGAGTTTTCATCAGTGTAAGTAGCCGCTATATGTTCTGTAGTGTGCCATAGATCTGAAGAGAACTGGTCTATAAAACTCTCAATTCCGTGCACTAATTGCTGTGTTTCTTCGCTGTCATACATCCTTTCTTCTAAAGGAAGAGAAAACAGTTCTTTTAATTTTGCTAGGTCTTCTTTGGGCAAGATAATCACAAAGTTATATGTTGGATCGAAACACATTGTATTATATCAGCTCAAGCTCGCAGAACTCGTTTTCAAATTCGGATTTTCCTTTCCTGAGAACGACTTGAGGATCTACCTCATCCAGCACTTCGACTGCGTCGACGTATTTGACGTATCCTGCTCGCTCGAAGAAAGGGGAAAGAGTGCTACAACCCTCTAGCAAGCGAGTAATGGAGATCTTGAGGTGGCACGTCCTTGAATACTTCTTGATATGATTTTCTAAGACGCAATCACCATCATCATCATCATCAAACTCTTCAGGAGTGCAGTAACCTGCTCCAGAATAAGCTGCTTTCACTTTCTGAGCAAACTCCAGACGAAGAAGATACTCATACACTTTAGTAGCTAACTCTACTGGAGAGGGGAGGGGCTTCTGCACTTCTTTTAAAGTGAGTTCATAATCTTGACTGTCCTCTTGATTTTTTAAGTTCTCTCTTTTAAGCTCTAAAGAGAATTCGCAGTTGGCCTTGCCGAAATAGCAATTACTAGATTCCTGAATAGAAAGGTCTGTTCCCCTGTCTAGAACCCACTTCCACACAGAGATGACTTTCCTCTTTTTCAGAGGAGTTTTAAACGGGGAAGACCTCTTTTCACCCCCTCTAGCGGTTGATGCCTGAACTTGCACTACTCTCGCACCACTTTGACCAGCGTCGTCGTCGTCGTCGTCGTCGTCGTCGCCGTCGTTGCCGTCGTCATTGATGACGACGACTGCTGGTGAGGCTTCTGGAGGATCAGCTGATGTTATAGCGCACAGCTTGCGGTAGTCGTCTATGCTCACATTTACACATTCAAAGCTGAAATAAAAATAAAATAAACCTATGAGTCATGATTCAGCTAAGTAGTTGTAGTTTATAATCTAAAAAAAAAAAAAAAAAAAGTAAACTTGATCTATAAGAAGTTCTTTAATCATCTAGACTTGACGTATTCTTATTTATTTCGACAGATTTAATTAAATTAATATATAAACTCTCACGATTGTTGATTCAAACCAGAGACAAATCTATGTGAAAACTTAATTCAGTTGACCGACGTCAATGACAAGAAACGACGTCAGTATGGATCATGCTAAATCTAAATAATGAACTTACCCGATTCTCAACTGGCCGACGTACTTCACAAAGCCGACATACTCCACTCCTCTAAAAGTAGACTTAGTCAACTTCCACTGAGGATGAAGAGTCCCGATTGTTTGTTCTGTAGTAGAGCAGTCCAAATTATCGATCACAGTTTTCATCTGAGTAGCCCACTCGACGACGGTAGTAGGAACATATATATATGTCTCACTCCCCTAAATGTAGTTCTAGTGAACTTGACTTCAGCTCCGCTGAATAGTACAGTAGTTTTAGCGCTCAAAACATGTGTGAACTCCATGGTAAATGTGTTTAAACCAACAAACTCACAAAGACGTCGCGCTCTTTTAAACCCTTTTCCTCAGCAAAAA
This sequence comes from Harmothoe impar, assembly GCA_947462335.1. Taxonomy (NCBI): domain Eukaryota; kingdom Metazoa; phylum Annelida; class Polychaeta; order Phyllodocida; family Polynoidae; genus Harmothoe; species Harmothoe impar. Next base: position 26,438,270 of record OX381704.1, on the reverse strand, counting down.
AAGAAAAATCTAAAAACAAACTCCGAGACAAAAGAATCATTGGTCTGAGACCTCATGTATATTCATAGAATTTCCCGCGTCACTGACTCCACCCGTGAAAAGCCCACGCTCTTATGAGTCCATTGACAAACATCTCTGAATCCTTCAGCATTGATACTAATAAAGATCTGAATCGGCTTTTAGTGCCAATAGTTTCAATCTGAAACAGTTCCTGATTATAATTCCTTGCTGCAACTAGTAAACGTTGATATTGTTTTAATTGATCTATTCTAATCAATCCGTCATCAGAGTGTATTATTTGATCGCAATAGACTACAATGTGAATAGCGTCATGAGCCTCGTACAAATTATTTCGAAATACCGCAATGTGGTCTGTTTCCCCGTCTATTTCTTTTAAAAATCTTTTTAAAGAATCAACGATTTCTAACAGCTCTTCTGATAAACTTCCTACTGAATGCCCATTTAAAGCCTTATACACATCATCAACACACTGTCGCTGTATAGGAATAATAATGCTTTTCGTAGAAGTGTAGTCTAAAATGTCATCTTCTGGGCATGTATGATAATCGTCTCTATCTACTTCATCCCACAAAATAATTTCTAGTTCAAAATCTGTGTCTGATTCAGACATTTTGTCTAGCAGTAAAAAGAACAGTCTTCTCTACCATGCAGCGCGAACTAAAATAGTGCCCTCATAGACTTGTTGTGTTAACCACGGCTAAATTGCTCAAAGTAAAAGTTATGACCACCTGCATGGTCATAACTTTTACTCTGTATACACCTCCAAACGACAGATGGTGACCAACATAGAAGCAAAATGTAATCACCTGGTGCGAGGATTGAACTCGCGACCTTCAGATTAAAAGTCTGACGCTCTCCCTTCTGAGCTAACTAGGCTTCTAATAAAATGACTTTAGATTATATGGGAGGTATTTGAGGTGTCAAATAAACACCTCAATACCTAATGAGATTAGCCACACTAATTAAAGTGTCTTGCAATCTCTATGCTTTGGTTGTAGTTCTCCAGTAACATCTTATGCAGATTCTAGACGCTAATTAATGGGGTATGTCATTACATCAACACATTCCACATAGATCAAAATACTTATACAAAATCACGAGTACCGCAAACAATTAGTAACACCGTAGACATCATTATCTCATCTGTCTTATAATGTCTACGACATTGCTTTATTCATAAAACAAAGAAAACACTCGAGTCTGTAACTAAATTCTATCCTTACTATTATAGTGGCGTCCTCTGTTGAGTAACGCTGGCATTTATTCACTTCGCGAGAGGGCGCCACTTACCTGATACGACACAACGTCATGAATGGGATACTCTGTTTGTGTCTTTCTTGAAACTATGCCGACCTGTTTTTAAAATATAAACTAAACAAAACTGTTCTAAGACTATTGCTTTTAGATTTCAATATCTAGTTTTAATGTATTTTGATTAACATTTAGCAGACTTATGATGTTTCAATATTAAACCCCTTTTGTCTTAATCTATTGAAAACTACATGAAGTCTAAAACATTATCAGACACTCAAAACTGAGGTATCTGATGAGATTAGCCTCACTAGCTAAAGCTTTTATAAAGCTTTAGTAAGTTGAGTCCAAAAGACTCACAAACAGTCTCCTCTTTAGGAGACCAACTAACTAACTAAATTTAATATTCTCCGTCGCAACACAAAATGCGTAACTACCAGATGACTTAATTCCTTCTTTTATTGTAAGAGGGCGCCACTAGCGTCATTTTTATTAAATTTCACATAAGCACGCGCATAAAGCATTCTAAATCTACGTGTTACAACTGATACAAATGTTTTTAAAATAGAAACAAATGAGTTTTTCATAGAACATCAGTATAAGCATCTATATAGCATATTTACACTTGATAAACATAGATTTTCAAAGACGTACAGTACTAAACCCCCTTTAAGCGGTTATAACATAATTATATAGACTGTCATGTCGTCTCTATTATAACAAAACACCGGCAATATCTCACGAGATTAGCCACAGACCTCGACCTCTGGTCGGGGTCTGGATGTTGTAGGTCTTCTTAAGCTGTTGCTGGAAGGAGATTTCTAACCCGTACTGCTCGGGATAGAGCATCTTTCTTACCTGTCAACTAGTCCCCTGAGAGACCCATACATCACACTATGCATAGGCCTCCTCTTCATTAATGGAGAAAGAGACCGACATCAAAATAAAAAATAATTGTCATTTAGACCAACCATAAAAAGGTCGAGAATGACTTTGACCATGCTGACATAACATAGAGTCATAAATTAAACTCAATAACAGTCCTTTAAACTGAGATCTAGTCTCAATCTGAATACATGAGAACAAATCAGAATTATAAGCATAACCAGCTTTCAACAAGGCAATAAACTCCTTTGTTTCTATCAATGGAGTCAGCCTTGTTTTCTTGGCGTTCCTCACGACAGCATGTCCATAAAATACTAAATTCATGAATCCGTATCTCACATTAGCTCTCTCTAAAGTATCCAAACGTTGCACAAGAAAATAGTCAGTCTCTTCCTTGATAATGTCTAAGAAGGTTCTCAAAGCTTCAAACAAAGGAGTCAAAACAAGACAAGAATCACTAACTGAACTGTCTCTTTCAGAAAGATCCCAAGCCTTTTCCAAATACTTAAAATCCATAGGGATAGTTATATTTTGTGTAGCTGGGAATTTGCTAAATGAATCGTCCTCTGTTATCAGACAATCCAAGTCGTCCATGTGTGTTTTATCATGATAAATATAAGAAACTTCCATATCATGATGACGATATAGACGCTCCATTATAGTAAATCAATGCTAGATTTCAGTGATTCTAGTAGACAACGTCTTGCTCGCATTAACCCAATCCAAAGTACTACGATCCAAAAGAGTGATACAATGAAATCTCACTTCAACCATTAAGTCATAAAATACAAAATAGCTTCCGTTCTCTATTACCTCTTTTGACCCTGTTCTATTGTTTTATCATATACTACTCCTTTGTCTATCTTAAGTGAGAAAAGTGGGTGTCAAGTAAGTGTAAAGCAGTCAAGTAATTGTCTAAATTACCCCCAAACACCCTCCAGTAATAGCCAGGTAATTGTAATATAATTACACCCCTACGTAGAGCCTGGCATATACTACTGTCATACATGGCATCTAACCGCCGGATAACCCCAGCCTATAAGATAACGGGCTAAATGATCTTGATCATCTGATATTGCAGTGCACAGTCCGTTATCTATAGAGTGTCCCTTCTAAGAACACGTGTCCCGAAATAAATGGATTGATATCTATATGTATACTGATATCATTGATTAAATGTGAAACACGTGGTAGATATGATACAAGTGACTTGCTGTATGGGTGTTACAAGCCAAGGACAGGGTAATTGTCCAAGGCGTCAGCGGATATTTGCTATTGTCCAAGGCTTTTAACACTCATGCAGCTAGTAACGCGTATCATATCTGACTTAAACCCACAGTAGGAGAGTGTGCTCAGTGGACTGCATCAACTTACAACCATCAATTTGTATGTAAAATACAGTCAGTCCATTTCTTTATTTCTCGCAGTCAACTGGGGTGTAAATGCTACATGTAGATGGAATTATTATAGGCCTACAACATTCACAATATGACATGTACATGGAATTATTATACAACATTTACAATACAACACTGGATATATGATAATGTCTGCCTACTCCTGCAGTAAAAGCGCGAGCCTCAGCCTATTTTCACACCTGTCTGTGTCATGTCTCACCTGTGGGTGTGACAACAGAGATGTGATAGCTGTAGAACGTACTATGGGAGGTGTGCAAGGACCAGTGGCGCCCAACCTTCATTTATGGGAGGAATCCACGTTCTTTAATGTATTTTTTTACCGATAAATTCGTAAAGAAAGGCTTTTCAAACAGCACCCCTCCTGTTTTCAAAATGTTGGATCCGACACTGAGGACAACCACCAGAGGAGGGAGGGGGTATGAGCTTACTGCACTAGCGGACATGCTCTCCGGGGAACGTGGACAAGAAAATCTTTCCAATCTTAAATTAAGTGATTATCTTAAAACTTTACCCTCCGCATTTTAAGATAGTTTTAAGATAATCTGCCACCTAGTGTCACATACCCACACTATGCTACCTGAGGTTTGCCTTTATAATATATACCCTACACCCAGATGAGACAACATAAACATTTAAAAGAAATGAAAAGGAAGGGGAAAAAACGGGGGTTGGGGGGCAGAGCCCCCCATTACATACTAGTCAACTAGCCTATCCTACGATGAACTGTGTAGGCTTACCACTATTAGTGGCGCCATCTTCATTTGTTGAATGATACTTTTAAGATAATCTAAGATATTAAGATAATTGACTTTAAGATAATCACTTAATTTAAGATTGGAAAGATTTTTGTCCACGTTCCGGGTCGCTACCCTTTGATCAAAGTTAAAAGAATCTCTTTTTTTTTCTACATGCAGTCTAGATCATATAGAATCGGAAAATGCAAAGAAAAATGGGGGTCCCGAGCTACTTATTTAGATACAGAATTTTGAAAAATTAAAGTTTTTTCATTTTTCACAAAAAATAGAAAAAAGATATGAAAACTTCTATGATTTTTTTCCATATCAACCATTATGCACAGAAATGTAAAACTTCACATGTGAAACGCCTACATGTTTCACTTTACTGCAAAAATAATTTTACAGTTGTATGCAATGGCATTCTGATATTCTGATATGATGTTTCCAGAAAGAATAGGAATAAATTTTCATTATTTTGTAGCCTCATTAGCTAAAAATAGTATTCAAAGTTAACAGAATTTTTTTTAACTCTCTCAGAAAATAGTTCAGACCATTTGCTAACATATGAAAGTACTTTTGATAGGGGGTCCCGGCCATATTTTTAGTTTTTTTGGCCTTTAAAGTTAAAAAATAATGCAAAAATGGTCTAAATCCTTTATTTAATGCCTAGAATAATGGGTAAAATGGCAAGAATCAAGGTATAAAATGGTTGTACTTTATGCCCTTGGTTACCTCAAGCAATATAGTGACATTTATACCAATCTTGATAATGATTTATTGATCAATAATTTCAATATTCTAGCTCATGTCAAAAATAGCAAATATTACTGTCTAGAAATATTCAAAGTCCAATATAAAGCTCAATTTTGCTCAAAACTGTCCAATTTTTGGATATTGCTTAGTCAGCATAAGTATGTACCCATTGGTTTAATATCAGCTCATTCTGAGACATTTAAGCTATATGCGCAGATACCTGCGCAGTGAGTCCATATTCAAGAGGTAGCGATCCACCTTAAGACGATGTCATCATTATCCTACTGTTATCACATTACTAATATGCATAGAGTGGGTTTCGAGTGTTTTGCTATGGGTTTACCGGCCCATGCAAATTGACTCATGGACATTTCCTACGGTATACTTAATGAATGCACCTGATACAAACTTACTTTTCATGTACTACTTTCTTCCCCTGCACTTTCCATAAAGTATTATATCCGATTTTTTTTCAAACATTTCCGTTGCTCAACGTTTGACTTAAAATCCTGGGATATCTAACCCGCCGGTCTCCAGAGAGGCACAACCTTGTTTATTATACCCTTATACCATCATTCCATCAGTGACTGCCATGTCTTCGGCTTTAAATGAATAACTATGAGTGGGTACTGGTATATCTGACATATCGGATGTGTAAAACCAAATGTTAGGGTAAAGTGCGCTGTAATGTACCTTGAATGACTCCTAGGAGTTGGTCAAAAGTCACCCAATCTCAGACCAAATGGCAGTTTCTGTCATAGGTCCCGTCAAAATGCTATGCATGATATTATTGCCAGTTCGCCAAAAAAAACAAAAAAAAAACAAAACAATTACGTCAACGTGTAGGCCTATACATACTGAAATCCACCGAAAATACATTCTTAGGTTTTCTATATACATATACATGTACTTCCATCGTTGTCTTACCTGTCCACAGCGCATATCCGCGTAGAATGGGTGTCCGGAAGTTCATCTTCAATGTCAACACGTGCATTCTGATCCCTGGGAACTTGCCACTGAAGTCTGTCTTATCGGTAGCAAAGTTGCAGAAGGCCCCACAGCTGATGATACCATGTGGGTGATAGCCCATGATGTAGTTCTTGTCCGGGCTCAGCTCTGCAGTCTACACAATTTAATAACCATAGCTTTATGGTTAATAAATTAAAGTATGTTACTTCCTTATAGTAGCATCGAGCAATCCTAGTGATACAAACTATACTATATATAATGTATAGGCATATATAATTGCAGTCTAACATGTGATGCTTCAGCTTGGACAGCCGATGGAGGGGATCTACATATATTGAACTGTCAGTAAAATGTATTGGCTTTCACATGGAGTGCTGGACAATGATCAAATGAATTATTTCAATAAATGCCAAAATTCCTTCGCAAATGGGGCCAGGTAATGCTGACCGCTTACTGTCGCATAATGCATTATGCCCTTTATCATAACGATGCATGGATGCAGCCCTGGTGAGTAACTCACAGATGCTGCATTCAAGCATCATGCCGACCCTGCGGGGTTTGAACACTATGCAGCCATTAAATGGTTAAAATGGTTGGATATGGTATGTATCAGAGTGCACAATGCTATCACATTTACCTTAATGAGGGATATGGGAAAGTAGTCCCGGAAGTAGCCATACCACCAGCCTTTGCGCACCCAGTCCGTCTGCCGTCCGCCCCGCGCTGACGTATCCAGATAAAGTACGTCATAGACGATCCACGTGATGTAGCCCAGGCTCACCCACCAGTATGACGTAGCTACCAGGATGTACAACAGGAGCGCCATAAAGCCGAGCGGGGCGATGGAGAAACTCATGGTGTGCATCACCACTGCCAGCATCTCCAGACGCCGCCGGAGGGGCAGCTTCAGAGGGGCCCAGTCAATGCCGAACAGGCGTGTTCTCTCTGGTTCACTCATACTGTCGATATTTTGGACCTATACCTGTAATGAACGGTGAAATGCCCTCGTCATAATTATAGAAACATCCTCTGTCCACGAGGATATTCACAAGACCAGTTATAGGGATGAATTGAACACCTTTACTGTTTGTTCAGCTACAATTTTACATTATATATAACACGATCTACGAAAAGGGACCTCAGTGCAGGGGTCACCAAGGCGGCTTTCCCAAGTATATAATTATATCGCATATGTAATTGGAACCTGCTTAAGATCATTCCTTACCTGCCACCCATGTTTAACGCTTAATATATTGAAAGAATTTAGAAAGTAACACATATATATGCATCACTAACCACACTTTTTCTACTCACTTTACATGTTGCAGACTTTTTATGTTTAAAGATTAACACACTTTTGACAAAAGTGTGTAACGTGTTAAAAAAAAGTGTGTAAAATAACAAACAAAAAAGGTGAGTTTTAGAGTGTAGGCACGGACCTATAATGCAAGTCTATATAGTATATTAGAGTGACATGGCCCGATTTTTGCCATATCTTAAATCCTACTTAGTTGTGTTCCAGGTGATATTACAGAAGTATAATTATTTTGAGGATGGAGCACAATAACCTTGATAGGCAATAAAAGCCACATCAGAGGGCTCAGGTATAGTATTTTACAGTGTCTTTCCAATGGGTCGACTTATAGTCTTAAATTGAGCATAAAACTGATCATAAACTGAAACCGGGGAATAACAGTGAATAAAGTGAGTAGGGCATGAAGTATGGCAATATTGAACATTTTTGTACATTTTTAGCAAAATTGATTTTTGAGCCCTAATCATCGGACGTGCATTTGGCAAATAGTTTAAACAGTGTATATCTCTCTAGTTTTATAGACATTGGGAGAGGGGGAGGGGGGGGGTGTACAACCACTATCTGTGTCATAACCGCTATATGTGTTAATAACATATAGAGGTTGACCATCCAACCGCTATCTGTGTCAAAAAAACGCTATCTGTGTCAAATTATGTGTGTCAACAAGGTGTTATCTGTATCAAGTATATCTGGTATTCATCCTAACTCTAAGTGTGTCAAAATGTAAAAAGACGACCAATATTGCCAGAAAAGTCTAAAAAGTCTTGAAAATCCCAATTTCCCCAAAAATGACTGATTTGAACAGAAAAGCACATACAGAAAGGGTAGAAATTGTGAAAAGGAAATTCCCTGAAAATAACTAATTTTGCAAAAAAAAAAGTCAAAAAGCCAATTGATGTGCTTGACAATGCCGTCTTTTGTTATCAAATGTTAAAATAGCCAAAGTACTGCCTTAGATTTATTTTGAGCCTTGATACAGATAATGGTTCTCTATTAACCGCTATCTGTAGTAACACTGCTATCTGTATCAACCATACCATTAGGGAGGTTTCAGTAGCCAGGAAATACAGGAAAGGTCATGTAAGATAAGGTAAAATATTAGTACAGCAAAGTATAGTGGCCATAGTACTCCCTTTGATACTTTTTATAGCCTTGATACAGATAGCGGTTGCTCTACCAACCGCTATCTGTAGTAACACCACTATCTGTATCGACCATGCCATTGAGTAAGGTAGGTTAGACAGGCAATGCAGGAAAGTTTAGGTATGCTCAAGATACTCTCACAAAATTGATAGTGATCTTGAATCAAATGGAGTTTCATGAAAAAATGATTGAAGAAATATTGAAAACCACAAAAAAAGTCAAACAACCCCAAAAAATGCCTATTTAGTAAGAATAATGTAAAAGATGCAAAACATCAAAATTTGATGTCATATTTCACAATTTTCTTGTTTCGTTAATTTTTAGAACAATGTCAATTTTTTACATTTTTCTAGCCGAATTGGCCATTTTGTTTGAAAATTTTGACTTTTTTGCATATCTCGCCATTTTTCCCACTTTGTTGGTACTTGTAAGGAAAATTGACCTTTCAAGGTTTTTGACAATTTCTTCCATTTGGCTAAATTTAAATCAAACTTTAATTCAAATTTCCCAAGAATGGCTACTTTAGGGAGAAAAATGTCACGTTTAGGAGTTAGGAGTCGATAACAGTATATTGTACCACTATTGACAGTTCGAAATGTCAATTGCAAGATCTTAGTGCATCAGGGGGGGAAATAATTATGATTTCTTAACTTTATACCACATGATACAGATAGCGTTTTTTGACACAGATAGTGGTTGGATGTCCCTATACACACTGTCAGAGAATTTGTTACAGATAGCGTTAGTTACTACACATAGCGGTTGGATGGGTACTACAGATAACGTTTTCTTGACACAGATAGTGGTTGCATGGTCAACCTCTATATGTTATTAACACAGATAGCGGTTATGACACAGATAGTTGTTGTACAGGGGGTCTGTGATGTCTGCCCCATAGCTCTACTCCTCACAGACCTGCCTTACTATCACGTTAAACTGTTAATGACATCTATCACCGTAATTCAAATTACGGTTATACAAGATGGTGACAGGGGAGTTCTGCAGCTAGGTCAATCTCTTCTCCATCGAATTGTATGAAGTATAACGTTATTTAAAGGATGTAGTTGTTCATATCAAGGCTGGTGAATATACTTGACCCTTGTTAATATGAACTATGCAGACATGGTGAAATCTTCCCGCCACAGAATGTTAAATCAAATTATATAAATTATGGTTACGGTATATGTAACGTATACTCTTCCAGGGTGCTGTTTATGGAGAAATAGCACCAAGTATGCTGTAAAGAGACCTTTTAGGTTAGACCTTTTCTCCTGAACAATATCAAATCAAATATGGGTGCCATAACTGTATACCAGAGCACATAACTAAAACGTTGGTGTATATTGCATATCGTAGCCATATGTACCATTATGTCTAGGATAGCATAGTCCTCTATGTTCCTATCCCATTCTGATGAAAACACAATCTGTGGACCCATGGAAACAGGTCAGTAGGCGAGGTGAGACACTCAGACAGGTGCCACTCCTTATCAGTGATGAGTAAGTGGGTTGATAGATAACGTTACCTGATTTCAAAGCGCCATGACTGAGGTCTACATATCACCTCATAGTCATCTGATGTAAATTTATATATGCTCTGAATTGAGGCTATCACCTAGTGTCATGACACTAAGGTTTCATTTCTTTCCCAAGTAGGACTTTTGATGTATAGGCATATGTGCAGCATTTATAGTTTAGATGTACACTAACTGCTAGGCGTCAAGTAATAATATGAATAGCTATTGAAGTGTTTACCTGAAGCCTATATATATAGGCCAACTGATAAGTAGAAGAAGACCAGTAGTTAATTCTGCCCAAACAGGCAGGCGATAGGCTCGTATATAGGGACGAAATGAACCAGATGCCTGTACATATATAGTGTTATTTCGGTAAATAATTTCAAACGTGTAGGTTGATATATCGACCTTATAATAATTGGGGGTAAGGTAGGCTGTACTACACTGCTGAACCTAATAGGCCAGTTCTTCTGAAACATATCGCACCTACCTGTAAGAGATTTTTTCTATGATGAATCCTATTGATTGTGCATCCCTTGTCGTTGCTACTCTATACTTGCAGACTAATCAGTCTGGCCTATGGTAGACCTATAAGGCTGCAGGGTTAGCCTATCTCACCAATGTCCCAAGTCCCATCCTCTAGTGACATACCTTGATCCTTATCAGTTATGGAGTACTAATCAATAATCGTTATCTTGACTGTTATTTTGGAGGTTAGAAGTTGCAGTTCTGACAGTCTCCATGCCACTAAATACGATGTACATAGACCCTATATGATATAGACCGCCTGAGATATTTAATATTCCTAGATCTACACACATTGGCATAATATGTATGTGCACACAACATCTAGACCAAACAAAGATGTATGTTACCATCGGTAGGGGGAAGAGGGGTGGTTACCCAGCTAACAAAAATACGTTATCTTACGTCAAAATAATGTTTTAAAACTTTATATAATGTTATGCCATAGTAAGGAGCCTTAGAGAAGCTTTATATAACGTTATAAAATGTTGTATAACGTTTTTTGTTTACTGGGTAGCGCACATTTTTTACGGGACCCATCCTAAAAGATGGTACTCATTATGGGAAACGTGAATCTGACCTTCATTTTCAAATTTATAAGCTCTAACCCCTCAGTATGCCCCATGTGGGAATAAAAAGTTGCAAAATATTATATTAATTCAATTTTATTCAGTTTTTATATTTCTACAGGGTCTGCCTCCCTTGAAATGTACGCCAAACTACTTTGAGGTGGTTTACAAAAAAACGAATACATTGAAATAAGCTATTTGGATGTACCTGGAAGATTTATGATGGCTGCCATTGGTAAAAACACCATTTTTCAACCTGATTGTCAATGTTTGTGTTCCTATGTCGTTTTCCGCACATGAAACATACATGAAGTATATGACATGGCCTACTACACCAAATTTAGGGACTTTCAAGTGTCAGAAAAATCCAAGATGGCCACCCTTTCCCGATTTAGTAAATAGATAGTTCATAGATAATTGAATATATTTCTCTGTAGAAGAAAATTTCTTCTAACCAAGATCATAAGTATAAGCAGTGGTATAAGAGAGGGTCCTGGATCCTGATCATAGAGGAGGGGGCAGAATATGTTTGGGACCCCCTGAAATTTTGCAAAATACATAATATTATAATGAAATGCCATTTTTTGAGCCAATGATATCAAAGTTAAATTTATGTAGTGTTCCTTTTGATGAAAAAAAATATTTTAGTGTTAGATTATCTAGCATTGATAGTTGGCAAAATGACCAGCTACTTACAAAAACACAATTTAGTATATTTTGAACCGCGTTAACATTTTGCTAAAAGATCTCAAACATGTGAGAGCTGGGACACTCATTGTGGGGAGAATTGGGACACTCTTGACTATCAGGGAGAACTGGGACACTCTGGGTGAAGATTTATTGTGCATTAGTTATTTTTCTCTCAGACCTATGACTGAAGCTTTTAGGTTACAAATGATCATACTAAATATAAGATAAAGCAAAATCATGTTTCATTAGTTAATAATCACACCATTTACATTGTCCCAGTTCTCCCTGGTGTGTCCCAGTTCTCCCTGGATTGTATCCCAGTTCTCCTCAGAAGTGTTTCAGTTCTCCCTGGAATTTCTCAAAATGTCAAAAGGCCCTAGACAGGAATCATAGCAGGCTAGGATGAATTTGAAGAATCCATATGAAATGAGTGTTGGTAGTCTTTCTTTATGAAACAAAAGCATTTTACTTTTGGCATTGTAGAAATCACAAGCAAACATGGCATGATTTTGATGTATTGTCCCAATTCTCCCAGGGCTCCTCTATGTAGTGTAGGATGTAAAAGAACCATTGTCTAGGTAAAAGTGTAGGGACATAGGCCCTATGTTCTCTACCTTCGATCATGCAATATGATTTTACTTCATAATCTTGATTGTTATATATTGGTTTAACTTTAGTTTTTGAGAGAAATTGTTTACCTAGTAGTAGCTAGGCCGCCCTGTACGATTTTATTCACCAATAGGCCTACAGAACCTAGGCCTAGCTATTTTCATGGGGCCCATTCAATTCAATGATATAGACATCCATCTTATCATTGAACTCTGCTTCTAGACTTTCCTAGCTGTAGTGTCCGTGTGTGGGACGCGCATCGGTTCGAGACTAATAAAAGCAGCTTTTCCTGATCTTATGTAGGCCTTAGCCAATCCTGGAGAAACTAGCACTGGGACCCCACTTTTCATTTCATATTTTGATTGGAGATATAAAGAACAAATAGGGGAAGATGGGGGAATACGGGACACCTAAGGGTTTTCATGCAATTTCTGCCTCACTGGTGACCATAATCAAAATATTTTTTTACCTACATTTTAAGCATTCCTCTTTTGTATTTAATTGTGTTGAAGAAAAATGTCCTCAAACTCCCTAAGGTACAGTGGTTGTAGTTAATAATTTTAAAGATTTTGTGACCCGTATTACCCCACAGTGGGGTAATACGGGTCGCCATTGTGGGGTAAGATGGGACGGAAAAGTCATCTTCAGTGAAAATGGCCAAATATCTTTCAAGCATGAATGGAATTCTTTGAATGAGCAGCCTTTGGGGTACCTTAACAAAATATGTGATGATTTAAACTGCCCCAGAACATTATATAGATACTTTGTCACCTCAATTAGCACTATATGCCTATTCCTGTCGAGAAAATTTGTCAAAATTTAAAAGAATTAGCAAAATTTGGCAAAAATGGAGTGTTTAAATTGTTGCCATGGTAACCAGGATGTCATGATATGCTGAAAACCCCATCTAATAGATAGGGCTCCTATATAGCTTTAATTCAAGCTATTTTGTGACTATTTATGGTAAGATGCACACTAGAAATGGCAAAAATTGAGTTGTCGTTTATGTTCAAATTGTCGTTTATGTTCAAATTGACCTCGAAATCTCTTGTATTTTCATGCCGCCATTTTGGAAAATGGCCGCCACACAAATCATGACCATATACAAATTTAAAACATGAAAAAAAATATCGCAAAGAAGTAAATTTATTTAGATATCTTGAAAAATAGGAGCGTCTGCAAAGTCCCTCTTTCATGTGGAAGGTTTAAATAAGGTAAATAGCTTAACATTTTTGTAGAAAAAATATATACAAATTGCCATAGGGATTGCCTTTGACCCTTATTACCCCACCTAAAAATGGGGTTGGGGTAATACGGGACACCACATAAAAAGTGGTGTTTTTTTTTTTTTTGGTTATGTACACTCATAACAGTTTATTGGTGTCAATTCCTAGACACTTCACAGATAATAACCAAACCATAATTAATTTTTTAACCTATTGGGTTTTTTATCCTTAGCAGCTGAAACCAGAAAAAATATTACCATTTTGCTCAAACTAGGAGCTTACAAAAATGATAATGTGTCTAATTATGCTTTACTAAACAAGATGTCAGCCCTATATATTTCAGGTATTCAGTTATATTTTCCCCATATAATTCATATAATAATTCCTCCAACCACTTAATAAATGCTGCAATATATATGACCTGATGCCTACCTATTATTGTAAAACCAAAACTTAGTTCTTAGTGTTACCTTTCAGTAGGGGCCTAAGAAATATCTGTCTGAAATGAGAGTGTCCCTTATTACCCCATGACCCGTATTACCCCATCTTCCCCTAATTTGAGTTTAAAGAAAATCGTTTGTCAATTATTTTTTGGTTCACCTGTATATCCCTTGTCCTTAATAATTATTTTTTTTAAACACACCCTTCCAATGACATATACCTCTGCCCCTCCCCTTCCGTATGCCAGTGCAATATACATGTAGGCCTATGACGTCATTTGTTGGATCCTCCTGGGTCAAGGACACATTTAGATCCTAAAACTGAGCGAGTAGATGCAGCATACAGGCCTACATGTCTAATTAGACCTGCGTCTCTAGGCACTGTAGGCCTACGTCCGTGCTCATAGGCATAGGCCTACCACTCACGGGGGCCTGTCTGTTCGGTGTTAAAACTGTTATGCATATTATATATACTACTTACCCCAGGTAGGAGTCTCAGCACAAACCGAAGGCGCGATCCAATGCTGACACCCTGTGGTTGGCGGCAAAACTAAACGTCTGCAGGTCGAGCGCGCCATCTACCGTGAAATAACACCGGTGCGCTCTCCGGAGGCGGAGGGAGGAATATCACAAGATGGCAATCATCGGCGAAACCACGTTGGGATAAAATCAAATCGATTGTAAATATGGCTTCGCCCCGCAAATCAGGTAATAGTTAGACACTGTACCTTACAAATATAACATCTGGAGTGTTCAGTTATCTACTTGTAATGCCACTTTGACCTGTTAAATTTCTATTTCGTGATCATCGGCGAAAACGGAGGCGAACCGCCTTTTCGATTTTAGTACATTTTGTACCAACGCTGAACGCAGCCAGTGCTTGTGGAGTGGTGCAACTGTAAAGTTGTTGTAGTTTCAGTTTCAGTTTCACACTGTTTTCGAAACGGATTTGATTTTATTCTGGGTCTCAGCTCTTCTGCTCACCCACAAGACAACCTATTGCTACTGGAGGTGGTGCCCTGCTATTTGCAATATTCAACACGCCATTTTCCAAGCAATTTAATACCGGTAGATCTAAACACAATTACACATCAATCATAGCCCATGACATAGTCATAGGCTTCAGGTGCATAGACATAAACTGTGTTGAAGAGAGTAACGATCATTGTGGGCCAAGAGATTGGATTTTGTACTCGACACATGCACTGAGGGAAAGTACATCTACGACTACGGTAGGATACGGTAGTATGATAGAAGGCCTAGTGTAGGCCCCGATCTATATCCATCAATGATCAATTTCATTACATAGCGATGACAGCCAGAAGTTAGGATCTCAACGACAACGTATCTATACAAGCTGTAACCCAAAGGAAAGGCATTGAGCGTAGCATTTCAGAGCACTTTAAATCAAGTTAATATCCCTTCTAGAAGCGATTCTTTGCCATTTTGTAGACTATATATCAGTATTGCAAAACATATTCTGTTATTCCCTGCACAGGACATTTGACAGATTTGTGAAAATATTGAGATAACACCAACAATTAATCATGCGCCTCACGAAGTGTAATTGGGCATAGTGTACGCAAATACTCATATAGGGGAGTGATCATTTATTATCAACAGGGGGGGGGGAACAAATTTGGACTCCTCTTGGGGGGGGGGCAAAAAAATGTAACCTGTTTTGAGCCAAAAAGCCCGCGCGTTACTATGCTTCAAAGGGGCCCGCGCGCGAGCCGATTTTCGACCCTAGTAAAAAATGTTGACCCCTTGACCGGGGGGGGGGGTGTAAAAAATTTCGCGCGCTCCGCGCGGAAACCCACCACCCCCCCTGTTGTTAAAAAATTATCACTCTCTAGAGTCTACTAGGTTTTTGGATTGAGTAGGCCGATTCACGAAATAATTACATCACTTTGAAGCTAAAGATTAGCAGATTAACATACATAAGGGGTGTTTTTAAACTAGAATTATAAGTATTATAAGTCACATGTCAAACTCAGATCTTCATTTTTTCTTTAATTAACAAAATGTCCATTTATTCACTTAAAAAACGCAGAAAAGCGCAGCTGTGTACACATAACATTGTCACATTTACTCATCGCAAAAATTACATGATATGTCTAATGTCATGGTACTAGCAGACAGGCTGTCTCTCGAGGTGATGGCTCTTAGTCTTAGGAACGATAGTGGATTGGTCGACGAAGGTGACTAGGAGTCTATGTTGACTTGAGCTTTTCTTAACTTACCCTGGTACCTTATGGGCGGATGTGCGTGGGTTTCAATCAACCTATCCAGCTACGGTACAGTCCAGCGACAAGGCTATCCAAATCGAGTCATCCTGGTGCTGTTGTAATCTCATCTTCAGACACGTGGTGTGGGGATCTATACCGAGGGGAGAGTTGACCGCACCTCTTTGGTAATAACAGCTGGTACTAATATGGGGGCAAGGTAGACACAACTGGGTCAGAGGGTGAATTAGGGGTAAAAGTGTGTGAGGGGCAGACACCCCGGTCTTATCTAAACATCTAAACAGTGGCCGCTGGCCGAGGGTCGCCGGTCCCTGCTAGCTTTTTTCGCTAGACTGGATATACGTTCAGACTCTGCTGTGAGAGAGAGTACCAGTAGTAAAGTCTACTACCGGTAGTTCAATTTTAACATGTTAATGACAAATATCAAGCATGATACAGTTGTAGTGACGGCCGATGTATAGGCCCTACCTAATATAAGGCACCAAAATAATCAATTTAATATTCTGTCTTTCAAGGTTTCGGAATGGCTAAACACAGCATTCCCTATGATTCACATGTTCCACCAAAAAAACGACAGAACCGTAAGTTGTATTTGCATTAAATTGCCGAATGGGAGGGGGGTTGCTTGATGAATTTTTCTCATCAGAGCAAGTACATGTACTGTATTTTTGAGTCGTTTAATGCCAGTTTGGGGTTTGGTGAATGTTGGAGGGTGCCATAATTTGATAAATAAAATTAAACTCTAAACACCTACTAATAATTAAAGATGTCGGGACTGTACTATGACATAGACCACCCGGTTCTTAATTTTAGCATAGCCTGTGTCAGTCCTCATTTCTTTATATTCACTATATTGGTAATGGACCTAGCTCTATTGTTGGTGAGTAACGCTTTAGGGTAAAACGACTTGTCTTTGAGAGGCAGATTTTCCATTTTCAGACCTGATGTATGCATACCTTTCTTTCAGTAATAGCAGCGACATTATCAGAGAGTGATGACTCAGAAGAGGAGTCCAGGCCTTCCTTCGGAGGGATCGGTATGGGAGGCCCCAATGCCAATACAGCTGACCCTTCATCCCCAGTAGAAGAGTCCAGACCTTCTTTTGGAGGGTTCAGTATGGGAGGCCCAAATGTCAATACAGCTGACCCTTCATCCCCAGTGGAACCTCCCCAACAGTTGGGAGCTGGGGATACTACTGACACAACTCCTGACGTAGCACGTGATTTCCTGGTCAAGCCAAATGCCGAGCCTGTGTATAATAGTTTCGCCGCTAAGATGATGGTAGCTTCATTATTTCATGATTTTACATTTCATACATTTAGTGGTTAAACATCACCTATAATTTTTGATAGCATAACCACTAAATCGTACATATACTACAATGTTTATATATGTATTTGAAAATAGATTGAACTGTTTTAGGTCAATTTTGAAAAGCTCATCATTAAACTCCAATAGTTTTCGTTTTCCATTTTGAGTATTTTGACATGATTGAGTAACTGATTAATGCTGATTGACGTTGGATCCTCGACCACCAAGTATGTTTTGCCGAATAAAAAAGCAACCTGCTTAGCCCCAACATATACTTGAAGAACTGTGTCTAATCCAACGTGATGTTCCATCAATACAGGCGAAGATGGGATACCAGAAAGGTAAAGGTCTGGGTAAACATGGCCAAGGTCGTGTCGGTATTATAGAAGCGTCAAAGCAGAGAGGAAGGCGTGGTCTGGGCCTCACCATCAAGGCCTTTGAACCCTCTGACGTGTCGTGGGACTACAGCAAAGAACATGTAAGTAAATATCAAACTAGATTTGTCTTCCTCTTAATCTCATAGTTTATCAGAGGAGAGACGTGACAAGTTCGGTAATAGATGATGCGTCAATTTCACACCTCAGTATCTCGTATATATAGCTTATATCGGCACCTATACTGTTTAGATATCCCTGCTCTACTTGAGTAGTCTGAGATAGTGATGAGTGCAAGTTAGTCGTATAAATTCTATTCACAGAGAGGATCTAAAAATTGAGGGAATCTTTCAGATCTCTGCTGAAGAAGAGGTCAAATGGATGCCGAAATGCGATGCAGAAATTCCCGATCTCGAAACCCTCAGAACTTGGGTAACAGAAGGACCGGTAAGAGAAACATTAACATCTGAACTAAAGTTATATATCTTCCCTATGAATTACAGTTGAAGTATAACATTTAGAAATCAATTCTAGATACAATCAACACGATTCACATATCATGATATGGTATAAATTCAGGGATGTAAGTCTTCCTGGAATTCCAGGAATTCCTGGAATCTCACTTTCATGAGACTTTTCTATATTTCTGTACTTTGTTGTGCTAGCATTGAGAAAAAGTTCAGTTTCCACCCAGTCCCCTAATCCTAGGCCCTCCCAGCCTCTCCCTGCCAGCAGAACAACCCCAGGACAGGTCCCCTGTCCTCCTGGCGCCCTCCCTGCCTCCCCTGCAGGCCCTCTCTGGGAAGATTCCAGGAGGGAGAAAGAGACCGCCTGGCGGCGTTCTGCTGGCCGGGAGGGCCTGCAGGGGAGGCGGGGAGGGCGCCAGGGGGACAGGGGACCCGTCCTTGGGGCGTTCCTGCTTTTTCACCTATCCTGACTTACATCCCTGTATAATGGATGTATACTATAGATTCTGTGATTAAACATTACATGTACTCGAGTAAATTGTACATTTTCTCATTCATGTTTTCTTTGTATAAACAAGTGTAGACTACTGTTTAACTTAACTCGAAAATTGCTTTTCAATGCAGAGACAGCATAGCCTCAAGGATGATTATG